>PVJS01002094.1:0-88432 GCA_004027185.1 Glis glis | reverse complement strand
TGTGTGTGGTACTGGGGATTGAACCCAGGGGAGTTCTACCTCTGAGCTATGCCCCTAGCCCTTTTTATTTTTTATTTTGAAACATGGTCTTGCTAAGTTACCTGCACACTGGCCTTGAACCTGCGATCCTCCTGTCTCGTCCTCTGAAGTATTGGTATTACAGGCATGCATCACCATGCCTGGCTTATGTGGTGCATTTTTACCAGGTCTTGTGTTGTGCTCAGTGAGGAAGCAAGGTGTGATTAAGGGACTGAGCTTTGGACTGAGATTAGGATTCTGGTAAGTTTTGCCATTGACAAGTCACTCCTGTTGCTTCAGACAAATCACTTGACATCTCAGAATCTATTTCCTTATCAGTAAAATAGGGATAATCATACGTGCTGTGTGTAGTTTTGTGATTAATGTATTAATTGAATACCATATTGCAAGGCAGGTAGTAAGTGTCCACTATTACTACTAGCCATTATTACTACACTAGTAATGCTATTGCTGCTGATGATTATGATGATGAAACCAGGTGTGTGTGTGTGTGTGTGTGTGTGTGTGTGTGTGTGCGTGCGTGTGTGTGTGTGTGTGTGTGTGTGTTACTGGGGATTGAACCCAGGGGCATTCTGCCTCTGAGCTATACCCTGAGCCCTTTTTATTTTTAATTTCAAAACAGGGTCTTGCTAGGTTGTTGAGAGTCTCTTTAAGTTGCTGAGGTTGGCCTCAAACCTGTGATCCTCCTGACTCAGTCTCCCAAGTACTGGGACTACAAGTGTGCACCACCATACCTTGCTGAAACCAGGTCATTTTACCTATGGCTGCCAGTGGAGTGAGATGAAATGTCCTTTCCAAGCAAACAGTTCTTGTTGGATTGTGACAAGGCCAAGATCTCACATTGGCTCCTTTGAGTCGTGGCGTTTCAGTTTAAGGACTTCATAGTCTTTAAATAGCCACTTACGCTTGGCAAAAATTAATGCACACAAAGACATTACAAACTGGAACCATTGTACCAAACTGGAAGCAATGTAGCAAAATGGAAAGAGCATAGGATTTAATGAATTTTGGAATTAGTTTTGGCTGCAAGTGGCTCAAGAGAGACAATAACAGTGTGGGCTGGGGATGTAGTTTAGTGGTAGAGCATTTGCCTAGCATGCCTGAGGCCCTGGGTTTAATCCCAGCACCACAGAGAGAAAGAGTAAGAAGATAACAGTGAGATTAATTATGTTAGAAAATTGAATCCCATGTTAATGTACAAGTAGGTAGTTCTAAGCCATATAATTTTTTATGGTGGTAGGGGCCTAGACTCTTTCTATTTATTTATTATTTATTTATGTATTTATTATTTATTTATACAGTCCTGGGTATTGAACCCAGGGCTTTGTACATGCAAGGCAAATGCTTTACCACCAAGACAAACTCCCAGCCTTTTTATTTATTTTTTTTTTTTTTGAGACAGGGTCTCAATTGCCCAGGCTGGCCTGGAACCTGTGGTCCTCCTGCCTAAACCTCCTGAATAGCTGGGATTATGGGTGTGTGCCACCATGCACCACTTTTTTCTAACTTCTATCTTCTGCCCTGTGTGGTCTCATTCTCCAAGATACCTCACCCTATAAGATGGCTGCTTTGTCACCATCAGAAAAGAAGAAATGGTTGGAGAGGGGCATACTTTAGCACTTTAAGAACACCTCCTAGAAGTTGGTTACATTGATTTGGCTTATACACCACTGGCCAAAATTTAGTCACATGGCAAAATCTAGCTGATAATGTGGGCTGGAAAATGCAGACATGATCCAGGACATGCATGTGCCTATCTAAATGTTAGGAATACTATTGCAATGGAAGAAGACTATGGAGGGAAAGGAAGCAGTGTTTGTGACAGTTACCTTATTAATTGATTGATTAATTAATTTGTTTATTTATTTATTTAGTGGTACTGAGGATTGAAGCCCAGGGGCATTCTACCTCTGAGCTACAACCCCGGTCCTTTTTATTTTTTTGTTATGAAACAGGGTCTCTCTAGGTTACCGAGAGTCTTGCTACACTGCTGAGGATCTCCTCGAACCTGCGATCCTCCTGTCTCAGTCTCCTGTGTCCTGGGATTACAGGCATGCACCACCATGCTCAGCTACAGTTACCTTTTCTTGAGCACTATTTCAAGTCAGAAACAGTGCTGGGCAACTAGGACAGTTGTCAGCCCTATGAGATCAACATGATTATCCCCAGATAAGAGAGAGAAAGTGAAACTGAGAAATGACTTGCACAACATCCCACAGCTAGTTAGTGCCTGGGCCAGCACTGGACACAGGCCTGGATGACTCTAAAGTTTGTGCTCATTCCACTCAAGCAAGCCTGGTTCCAGGCCTGGCATGGGCAGTGTATACACTGTGTGGCTTTGAGCCAGTCATTTTCCCAAGCAAAAGCAGATTTACTGTAAAACTTGCCCAGACCCTCAACAGATAGGAGTTTGCAGGCACAGCAGAGTATTGGGGATGGGATGAGGGGGTGGAAACTGGGTACCAATCAGGAACACTCTCTATGTAAGTATTTCTGGCAAACTGACAAAGACACCCAAGAAGAAAGGGACCTCACCTCCAAGGTTTAACAGTTTGTTGGTATTTCTTATTTTAAATAAGTATTTGCTTTTGGACTTAAGATTGTGTTTGTAGCGTTGTATTCTTTTCTTAAAGAGGGCCACCCAAATTTTGTAGTCTTCAGGCTTCAGTAAACTTGTATCCACCCTTGTGCCCAAGACACAATTGGCAAAGCTAAAAAAAAATGAGAGAAGTTTGGAATGAAAGTTTAGGTCTGAGAAATGGCAGAGCAGGGTCCCAGATCAGGAGGGCAAACTCCATGGAAGGCTATGGGAAGGGTTAGGAAACCCAAGAAGGCAGGCCTCACCCAGGGATCATTGCCAGGTTCCTCAGGGGAGGACTCCTTCCCTCTGACATGTTCCCAGGGCCCTGGATCTGTTCTTCCCTCTAGCCCACAACATACTGCTGTAGTTTAGATCTGGAGTGTCCCCCAAAGGTCCATGTGTTAAAGGTTTGGTCCTCAATCAGATGCTATGGAGAGGTGGTAGAACCTTTAAGAGGTTCTAACAGGAGGCTTCTGGGTCACTGGCGATGTACCTTTCTGTCACACACACCCACCACAGTGTGCCATCACAGGCTCAAAGCAAGTGAAGCCTCTAAAACTGTTAAACAAAATAAACCGTTTCTCTGTATAAGTTGGCCATCTCAGGTATTTGTTATAGTGATGGAAAACTGTCTCTCTCTCTCTCTCTCTCTCTCTTTCTCACACACACACACACACACACACACACACACACACACACACACACTTTGCCTTTAGATAGAACTGCTTGTGTCCATATCAATCTCTCCAGCCAAAGCAGCAGTCTTTAGAAAGCAGAAACCAGGTCTCCATCATCTCTGTAGATTCCCATGACTCCAGCAAAGGGCCTGGTACAGAAGAGGAGCTATGGAATAGTTGGCGAATTAAGCTGAATTGAGAAACCTGTGGACCCAGGAACACAAAAGGGAGCCTAAAAAAGCAGAGTTACTGACTCACTCCTTTGTTGTGTGATGTTTTCCAGGCCTCAGTTTCCTTCTGTGAAATGAGAGTTAAAGCTATTGATCTCTAGGAAGGCAATTCAGAACCTGCCAGTAGTGGACTAATTAACATCTCTGCACTTTGTACTCTCAGAGTGCAGGTTTTATACCTTGAATCGAGGTGAAATCCAATCTGAAGCCTCATGTTCATTAAAAAGGCCCACGGCATTGCTTGGAAGTGTCAGATTCTGGCCTGACCAAATTCCAGCAGGGATAATTGCATTCTGACAACTTCGAGTTTCCCTGCACCCTTCAATTGGATAAGGTAAGCTTCTCTTCCCAACCCAAATTATTTTGAACTGCTCTTCTCGGCTATTAACCAGAGATGTCACCTCGTCTGTAAGCCATTCCGTTCTCTCTTTTGAAGGAATATGTACTTTTGCTGAGGTTTAATAATCATCGTGACCAGTTAAGACTGTGTATGATTTCAGGTAATTCCCATGGAAGGAAGGCTGTTGCTGAACACTCTATTGGAACTATTTTAGAACCTTCTTATTCGCCCTCCAGTGCTAAAGGAAGTCACTTTGACAGACACGAATATTCCGTCACTGTGACTGATCCCTGTATTTATGGGAGGAGAATGAAATGAGAGGAGGATTTGAGCTCCCCTTCATATAGACGCACGGTCCTGGTTCTGGAAATTGTCAGGGGTCATGTGTGTTACCTAGTCAGTCAGTAAAATAAATACAGATCCCAAACCTGACTTGATACACTTTTCAATCTAATAAAGGAATGAAAGGTACTGAAAAATAAGGCAGCTCCATCAATATGGGTGTGATCATGATTACATGTATTTGTTTATTTTCTTTGTCGTGGAATGCAGTTAATAGGAGAGCTAATGTACCATGACTTGCCCTCATATTTAGTTCCTGCAAGATACCTCTCTAAAACCATTTGTTTAATATTAAGAAGGTAATTTAACTCATTTTACGAGTCTTTATTTTATTAGAAGCTGCTATAATAGGTTTGCATCTAATCATCTTTCTTTGGTTATAATAATAACATCCTTATCCCTGTAATGATGGAATTTCTCCTCTCCTTTGATGTCTGCGCTAATTGCTATCTATTGTAATATTTAAATTCAGAATTAGAATGAGTTCCTTCCTTCATCTGTAGCTCCTAGAAAAGTCAAGTTGTGAACACAATGACACCAAATCAAACCCAAACTTGAGGCCTATAATAATCTTGCTTAACAGCTTAATGACTCTGCTGTTATTAATAGATGGTTCATTCCTTCTATCATCAAATGTTTACTGAGAACTTCCTTTGGCTAAGTAAAGGTGATAAAAAGATTGCTAGTCCCAATAAGACCCTTTCACTTTGCTCCTCCTTGAAATGGATAGTATTTAACTTGGAAAAAACTAACAATCTCATAAATTGGATCTGGAGTTAAGATAAATGAAGATGGGGCATGGAGGAGAGGAAAGAGGGTGGAGGTCATGAATTATAAACTAAAGGCCTTGTAAGAGGCCGCCTACATAATTTCTGGACTGCTTCTGAAATGTCTTCTCAGAAAGATGTACCCACTTTCCAAAATTCACTTAGAATTTCAGATCATTTACAGACTCACACGAGCCCCTCCACACAACCCAGCTTCATAACACGATATTTGGATAAAACTGAGAAAATATCTAAATTGCTATACAAAACATGCAATGTGCCACTTGTAGGCGTTCCCATGGACTTATTGACCTAGCTGTAGAGCTGTATGCTTTGCTCAGCCATGCTACCGAAGACAGGAGCTCCCTGTTAAAAGGCCAGAGTGTCTTTATGATTTTAGGTTTATGTCACTACTCTCACTAGTCAAAATTCTCCTAGTGTTGTGACCATTTTGTTGGTAGTTAGAAAGCCTTTGGATTCTTTTCTTTTTCAGTGATTATGATCTAGTTTGGCTAAAGGATTATTGACATGTATCCTTTAATTAATTAATTAATTAATTGTACTGGAGATTGATCCCAGGGGCCTTCTACCTCTGAGCTACACCTATAGCCCTTTTTTACTTTTTGTTTTGAAACAGAGTCTCTCTAGATTGCTTGAGATTCTTGCTACACTGATGAGGCTGTCCTTGAACCTGCAATCCTCCTGTCTCATCCTCCCAAGCACTGGGATTACAGGCGTATACCACTTTGCTCAGCTATCACTTAACCCTTAAGTGGTAGGCAAGCTGGGTGTGGTAGTGTGCATCTGTAATCACAGTACTTGGGAGGATGAGACAGGAGGATCACATGCTTAAGCCTCAGAAATTTAGTGAGACCCTCAGCAACTTAGCAAGACCCTGTTTCAAAATGAAAAATAAAATAGGGCTGGAGGTGTAGCTCGGAGGTAGAACACCCCTGGGTTCAATCCCCAGAATGAAAAACAAAACCAAAGGCAGAGATATTACATGGTTTTTGTACAATTTCCAGGCTGCACCTGTTCACTGATGATTTATCTGCCTACTGCTATGACTCTAGCAAAGAGAGACCCTAGCAAAACAGAAACGCCCCTGGATGATCATGAACATAGGGTAGGTAACTATAGGCAGAGTCCTAGAGGCATACAGGTAAAACAAGGCAAACCCCCAATCCCTGTTATCATGGGTTTATGAATGAGGGAGGGGTGTGTGTGTGTGTGTGTGTGTGTGTGTGTGTGTGTGTGAGAGAGAGAGAGAGAGAGAGAGAGAGATTGAGTGAGTTTTGGTTCTTTCTAGAAGGAAAGGAGGGAATTTGACAATCAGTTTATGGGGGAACTTCTTTCAACTAGTAGGTGCTCAATAAATGTGTTAGTAGAGTGACAAAAGGACCAGATACATATAAGGAAGCCACCTGGTTTATTGTAAATAATCTTGAGAGTCATTATCATTTCCTTTCATTGAGCTCGATGAATACACAGTTCTTACACATGCCGTAAGTTGTGCTATGCTCTCTGAGTGACTCAAAGAGGCATACTATCCTCCCTGAAGAAATTTACCGCCAGTGCTGTTGTAAAGCACATGTGTAGGCACTCTCCTCTCTTGCTCCCACATTAGACATTTCTAATCAGTCTTGGTGCTCTTTCCATACGAACCTGGATTCAATTTCAGTCTTTTGCAACTGAACGCTCCGGACAGTCCTTTCCAATCAATCTTAGTTGGAACAAGCAATAAAATCCATTTGCCATCCTGACTCTAAGGGGAAGGACAGATATATACACAAAAGCCTATGGTATCAGAAAGATCATGATCGTCAATAAAAATAGATATTCCTTAAGTATTTACTATCTGCTGAATCAAGTTCTCAATATTGTAGTGGCAGTGTCCTGCAGATGAAAACTATTTAAAGGAATCCTATTGGGACCTCCCTTGGAAAAGCAAAGAATCATTCTGAAAACAAATCATCCTCTTCTGACTGATCTGTTTGATGGGATCAACAGTGTATTGGATTTTCTTTGTGTACCACACACCTAAGAAGGAAAATTGGGTTCAATATCAATTGCCTTCACTGGAGAAGGAGATGAAGATCAAGTAGAAAGGAGGAGTTTTTACAAGGAAAAACAATGCAAAGTAGAAAAGCAAAATTAAAGCACCCAATGGGAGTGAACGGAAATATGGAAATAAAAATTCTATATGGATCTCTTCTCCCCTCCATTTGACATAAAAAACCCATTTCCTTCCCTAATTGAATCGAATGTCTAGTGCCTCTTAGATTAGCTTTCTTAAGAACAGCCAATCCTTAATATTTTAACAAAGCATCAAAGATTATTTTTTAAAGTGAGGCATTTCAGTTTAACAAGGATTTTTCTTAGAACCCACAAACAATTTTAAAACGTGATGGGCATTTAATACACATACAATGCAAAGAAAAATATCGCATCAGCAGAAAGTCCTTAGGTATGGCATTCGTTAAAAAATAAAAGACATACATGCCACTAAGCAGACAAGCTTGAATTCCATTGAAAGGCCCCTAAATGACTTTTCTTTTTCAAAATCAAATTTATTTTTATTTTTAATACTTTCATTGATGCATTGTAATTATACATTATAGTGAGATTTAAATAATCATTCATACATGCACAGGGCACGTGGTACAATTCCCTCCAGATCTCAGCCTCTGATCTACCCCTCCCCATTAAGATTGGTGAATTTGTAGTGATATCTTCATAGATGGACATAGCATTATTTGAACTGCTTCCTTCATCAGTTCTCCCTTCCCCCCTCCCCAGCTGTACCCCCAAATCCCCTTCCACTATTCTACTTGTCTCTCTCCTCATTTACCTGAAGTCCCTTTTGTTTCACTATTTCTCTCTGGCTTCCACATATGAGAGAAAACATACAAACCTTAACTTTCCGAGACTGACTAATCTTACTTCCCATAGTATTTTCTAGTTCCATTCATTTTTTCTGCAAATTACATAATTTTGTTCTTCTTTATGGTTGAGCAAAATTCCATTGTGTGTACATACCATATTTTCTTTATCCATTCATCTGTTGACAGACACCTAGGTTGGTTCCATAATTTGGTTATTGTGAATTATGTTGCCATAAACATGGTTATGCATGTATCACTGTAGTATATTGACTTTAATTCTTTTGGAAAGATAATGAAGAGTGGTATAGCTGGGTCATATGAGGTTCCATTTTTAGTCTTTTGGATAATGAAGAGTGGTATAGCTGGGTCATATGAGGGTTCCATTTTTAGTCTTTTGTGGAACCTCCAAACTGACCTCCATAGTGTTTGTACTAATTTACAATTCCACCAACAGTGTATAAGAGTTTCTATTTCCTCACATCCTCACCAGCACTTATAGCATTTATAATTGTTGGTATTTTGGGGGGAGTACTGAGGATTGAACCCAGGAGTGTTCTACCACTGAGCTAGACCTCCATCCATATTTTATTTTTTATTTTGAAGCAGGGTCTCACTAAGTTGCTGAGACTGGCCTCAAACCTGCAAACCTCCTGTCTTAGCCTCCCAAATACTGGGATTACAGGCACGTACCACCACACCTGGCTAATTGTTTGTATTCTTGATGATTGTTATTTTAACTGGAGTTATATGAACTCTCAGTGTAGTTTTGATTTGCATTTCCTTGATTGCTAATGGTTTTTTCCATTTTTTCCATATATTTGACATTTGTATTTCTTCTTTTGAGATGAATCTATTCAGTTCAATCCAAAATAACATTTTTTTCCAGTTCATTCTTTCTTTTGAGAGAATTTGGGACATAAAAAAATTTTAGATCATTTGTTGATCACCTATCATGTGCTTAATAATAATAATAATGATAATAATAATAATAATAATAACAATAATTTTCTGAGTGCCAGGAACTGTTCCTGAGAGTTTAGTTTATGTGTCTTAACGTTTAATCTTAAGAGTCCTACAAGGTGGTTACTATTATTATACCATTTGTTCAGATGATAAAATAAAGGCAGAGAAAGCCAAACTGGAATGAGAATTCTTTTTGTCTGGTCCCAGTGCTTGCTCTTAACTGGTACAGATTTATAACCTCAGTTGAAAATTAAGGCCCAGAATAGGTACTCTGGGTTTCCTGGGATGGTTCCTCTTAAAACATTACTATTAGAACTATCTGCCTTAAAAATTATATTTATACTTTTTAAGTCTATATGTTAGTAGGAGCACAAGAATGGCCAAGGTTTTTTTTCCTCCAGAACCCATAATCTCATCCCCTAATTTATTCATTCACTTTTAATAAAAATTTATTATTGGAATCATTATTGGTTTTCTTATCTCACTGGCTACCCCTTCTCAGTCTCAGTTTGCTGTTGTTTCTCAATCCCCAGAATTTTTAAATCATGGTGTTTAGCTCTCGGTTTTAGTTCTTGGTGTTTTTCTCTATTTACAATCATTTTCCAGTTGAGTTATCAAGTCTCATGACTTTTTGTATGATGTTGACTCCAAAATTATACTTTCATCACAGACCTCTCCCCTTGATACTAGACTTGCATAGCTTACTCCCTACACAATAGGATTGATGTCCATGAATCAACTCAAGTTTAACATGTCCCATCTGAACTGTGGGTTCCTGCCCCTTAACTCCAAAGCCAGCTTCCCCCATGGTCTCCCCACATCAGTATTTGTCTACTCAAGATAAATTCTTGGTGTCTTCCCTGACTCCTCTCTTACCCTCACATCCCATTTTCAATCTATCATCAAATCCTGTTTTCTATCCTTGAAATAAAACCAGAACCTGACAACTTCCCATCCCCCCATTCCCTTTGCCCATACTATCATTACCTGTTTTATTTCATCAGACTCTCAGTCTGTCTCTCTGCTCCTACAGTGGTGGAAAGCACTCCCATTTTCAGTAGTGCATGTATAGTAGCCCCAAGCACAGCACATGGAGGATCATTCTAGAGTCCAGCCACATCCCACCTGCCTACCTTTACCACTCAGTAGTCCATTCAAATTATTAATCCATCGAATGGATTCATCCAGTGATGAGGTTAGAGCCCTTGCAAGCCAATCATTTCCTAAAAGCCCTGCTTCTGGACATTACCACATTCCTGTTAACACATGAGCTTTGGGGGGACATTCGAGATTCAAACCCTAACGTTCTGAAGGGGAGTTTCACAATGGGTTAAATGGATCTGAACAAAGACTTAGAGATCAAATGGGGGGATCACGTTCAACCTGTGATTGGGTGATCATTGGGTGACCTGTTGACTACTGTCATTGGGTGATCCTCACCAGGTGATGAGAAGAAAATTAATATAGCTGCTCAAGTCAGGTGGTGCACTGGGATCACAGGAATGAAAAGGGAAATAGATGCGGGTGTTGAGCCAGTTCTCTGCTGGTGCCTCCTTTGGGCTGATGCTGGTTCATAATACTCTAGCCAACTTCTGCAATCTCTCTATATCCTAATCTAACCCCTCCTCTCTCAATAGTTCCTCTCCCTTCTCATAACTTGATGTGGAAAAAGAAAATAAAACTTGATCATTTATTCTTATAAATCTTTTCTGACTGACACTTAGATCACAGTTCTTGAAATATAAGAGCCAAACACTCTCATGCATTCCTTCCTTGGTTCTCCACTGACACATTTCTTTAAGGCAGAGAGGGACTCCTTTGTAGCTTCCTGGGCTGAGGAAAGGGTCACAAGGGCTCATGTGAAGACACAGAATGAGAAGTGAGAAGCAAGTAGAGTGGGGAAGACAGTGGATCACAGTTCAAAATGTTCTCTTGCACTACAATGATTCATTTGCTGGTTAAGATGCTCTATTCCAAACACCATGCCAAAACCTTTATTGGACATTTTAGTTAACATTCCTAACAACCCTGTGGAAAAGCTATTGTTTTCTGACTTAATAAATAAAGCAAAGGATGCCCAAAGTGGTTAAGTAATATGTACAAATCATAAAACTGGTAAGTGGCAGAACTGATATACAAATTTAGGGCTTTCTTTTTTTATCTTTTCAATATACTCTTATTGGTGCATTGAAGTCTCACATCATAATGAAGTTCAAAGTGATAGAGACATACATGCACACAGTACTTGGTGAGCTTCCCTCCGGCTACCACCCCATTGCCTCCCCTTCCCTGTACGTGGTATTGAGATTAGCATTGACAATTTTGTTTATGTATATAGTGTCAATGGAAGTGCTTCCTTCATTAATTCTCCCTCCTCCCCCCACTACCCTCCCCTAGAACTCCTCCCTCACTCCACTGGAGTTTCTCCTCTATTATCTGAAGTCCGTCTTGTATCCCAATTATTCCCTAGTGTCCACATATGAGAGAAAATATATGACTCTTCACTTTCTGTAACTGGCTAATCTCACTTAGCATAATGTTCTCTAGATCTATTCATTTTCTTGCGAATGACATAATTTTGTTCTTCTTTATTGCTGAGTAGAATTTCATTGTATGTATATCCCATAATTTTGTAATCCATTCATCCGATAATGAACACCTAGACTGGTTCCATGATTTGGCTATTGTGAACAAACACGAATATGCATGTATAACTATAATATTCTGATTTCAGCCCCTTTGGAAAGATACCCAGGAGTGGTATAGCTGGATCATATTGTGGTACCATTCCCAGTTTTCTGAGGCATCTCCACACTGATCTCCATAGTGGCTGCACTAAACTTAGGGCTTTCTAACTTCCAAATCCATTTGCTTCACCACTCTTTCGCTACCCTGTTGCCATCCCAGAGAGATGCATTTGGAGCAAACACCGCCACGCCCTCTCCCTTCTTGATTTCTATATTTCTAACACAAGATTAAGTGGAGAGTGCATACAGATTGGTGTTGCAAGGTGAATGTTCCTTAGGCTTAGACCTGGACTGTGCACTAAAGGGGTGGGATTGCTGGAAGGTTAAGAGGTCAGGCATCTTTTTGCTGTCTGAGCCAGCACAGAGGCGTCAGCTTTTCTTTTATCTACGGGGGGTGCCTCCTAGGGAAGCCCCAGGGACCCGTAGGCGCTCAGCCTGTGTCCGGCACTGTCCTGCCTTCACAGACTGTGCAAAACAGCCAGCAATTGTTTTCCTCCCTTTCACTCTCAACTCTCTCTGCTTTCACCTGGGCCTCCTTCTAGTAAACTCTATTCTTCCACTTTCTTCTGGATGGCTACTCTGGCCCAATGCCATCCCCACAGGAAAACAAGACGCCTTCCTTTCTGGGATAAGAGATTGCTCCTTCCCCACGTAGCTCCCTCTGTAGATAAAGATTTTTGGCATGTTTTCAAGGATGTTGCAGCTGAATTATCCACCTCTGTGCTTTCTTCCATTTGCTTTTATGACATTTCTTCCATTCTTCATTGTTCCCTGTAACTTTTGTTGATGACAAAAGATACCCTCCATTTACATTTGAAAAAGGGTAGCTTCTGCTGTTACAGAGCCAGAACAATACCCACTGGAGCTCAGCTTCGTCCCACTTACTCAGTTGAATAGTCGCTTAATATTTTAATAAAATAAAGACCTTTTAGTACCTGCTGCTGGGTCTGTGAAATTTATCATGCATCTTTTACATTCATTTCAACGTTTAAATTCTAATATTTTCCCTCTCACCCCAGAGCGGCTTAATACACTGTGGGGAATACTTTCCCTTGATGATGAAAACAATATTTTTTCAGGTAAGTGGGGCTTTTAGTTTAAGTATAACCAAGGGACTCATTAAAGACTGTGCTCAATGTCCCTAGACCTGATTTCTTACATCTAAACCACTGCTCTGTGTGCCTGAGTTTAAAATATTGTTCTTTGATTATTTCTGGGGGGGGGTGGTAAAGGAGAGATCAACTATTTGTGTAAAGTTCATAAAAATTAGTTAACACCTTCTATCTGACCCCACACAGCCTCCTAAGATGACAGTACCTTGGTGAAGTTAGAGGGTCTAAAATCTAACTTGGCTTACACTCTCCAAAACCTGATTCGTCATTACCCTGAGAAAAGAATTGTTTCCTCAAAGGCAGATTTTTATACTAACTGGGCATATTAAGATTGTTGTGTAAATCATCAATATTAGTTTATCACTTCACAAAATGAAGTGTAATTATTATTTGCTCTGGAATACTTATGTGGCAAGAATCAGCACCTTCTTTCTCTTTATGAAGACCTACATGTAAAACCACATTTTAACCAGAAGACTGTCCATGATCACAGCATTTGTATAAAAGGGACTAAATAGATTCCAAGGTTAGGCTAACGCAGTAGTGTTTCTCTATCCTGGCTATGTCTCTGGGTATCAGTAGGATTTACAAAATGCTCAGAAGCTAAGACCTAAGATTAGGGCCAGGCATTGGTATTTTTTCTTAAGGCCTCTACATGTGACTTTTTCTTGGTCAATTGGAATTGAGACGGTTGATCTGGCACATTTGTCTCCATAATAGGAATGGTTTTGCAATGGTACTATATTTCTCAAAGTCCACAGGGCAAGACTCCTTCTCTTCTGGATGGTGCCCAGAATCACATCACCAAGACTTATTTTGATTACTTCCCTTTGTCTGAGGTAATAAGGATGACTAGACCAATTCTCTTTTTAGATTGGCTTTTGCATCTAGACAAGTGCTTGCTATCACCAGAGTCCTTTTTATTTTGGTACTGGGGATCGAACCCAGAGGCATTCTACTGAGCGATACCCCCAGTCCTTTTTATTTTTTGTTTTGAAACAGTGTCTCGCTAGGTTGCTGAGAGTCTTGCTAAGTTGCTGAGGCTGGTCTTGAGTCTGTGATCCTCCTGCCTCAGTCTCCCAAGTAGTGGGATTACAGGCATGCACCACCATTCCCAGCTACCAGAGTCTGTTTAATTTTAGATAATTTTACTAATTTCTTCTCTCATCTAGCATGCACTGATCAAACAATTCAACCTAAGCATATGCAATCTTGCTTTTTCTTTGCAAGTTTTGATAGATCCCCATTATTTTGATCTCATATTTCCTTTTGTTGTTGTTCAAAGAAAAAAACAAATTAGTGGGCCAAGGAAGATATTTTCCAGCTATGAAAGTTTATGCAGAGATGAGCTATTTCATGGAAATATGTATTTGTTGCCCTAAGGGTCACAACCAGAGGCGAGGAATCCTTTCCCCAGGTGATAGCCAGATGATCTTTCCTAAGCATAAATTTGATCATGTCCGTGCCCTTCAGTGAATTCCTGAAGCTCTTGAGTTGAAGTCTACACTTGGACCCCTGCTTCTAAAGCAGCAGGGGCATGATCTGTGTGCTGCTTACTTCTCTGTCTCATTGCTCTCCATCCCCTCCACAGTCATGTGTCAGCCCCTCTGGACTTTGTTCAGTTCCTGGAATGCGTGGCTCTCTAGGATTTTCTCTGCCTAGGACACTCATCATCCTCTTCTTCACGGATGAGCTCTTCTCCTCTGGTTTCAGTCTTGACAGCACTTCCTGTATGAGCAAAATCCAGGAAGCCTGATTTCCTCACTTGGTTTAGAAATGTCAACCACGAGCTTTGATAGGGCCCTCGATTTCTGTGATCATAACTCACATCATGTTTTAAAAATTGTTTAATGACTAGCCATTGCTTTTAGGATAAAGTCCAAATTTAGCTCAGTACTTACCCAGCCCACCACTTAGGATCTCCTTCTTCTACCATCTGGACTGCTCTTTCTCAATGATCCTTTATTTCAGGATTCTTGGTTACTTCTTAGCCTTCACCTTCATTCTCAGTTCAATATACTGGACAAATATCTTGGTTTTTGATGTTGGATTTGTATTGTGATTATAATTAAATATATCTTTAGGGTTTTTTGTTTTTTGTTTTTATTTTTGTTTTGGTTTTGTTAGTCACTATAGATAAAGGTATAGAGATGTGTTATTTTCAGGGTGGGTTTAGGTTGAAAAATTTAAGATACTCAACTGGGTGTAGTGGCACATACCTGTAATCCTAGTTTCTGGGAGGCTGAGATAAGAGGATCGCAGGTTCAAGGCCAGCCTCAACAACTTAGTGAGGCCCTCAGCAATTTAGTGAGACCCTGTCATTTGGAGGTAGAATATTCCTGGGTTCTATCCCCTATTCTACTCCCCCCTTTAAGATATTCTCTCTCTCTCTCTCTCTCTCTCTCTCTCTCTCTCTCTCTCTCTTTCTTTTGGTGGTACTAGGGATTTAACCCAGGGGCATTCTACCCCTCAACTACACTCCCAGCCAAATTTTATTTTTTATTTTTGAAATAGGGTCTCACTGAGTTGCTAAGGTTGGCCTTGAATCTACAATCCTCTTGTCTCAGCCTCCCAAGTACTAGGATTAGAGGTGTGTATCACCATACCTGGTTTCTCTTTCTTTAATATGTTTGAGTTTACTTTCTAGAAACAGCCACTCTTGTTATTAACCATGGAGTACTATCCCTAACTATATCTTTAGTAAACTGAATAAGGGGGAAAGAACCCTTTTATAAACATAAAGCCCCAATCAATCACATTTCCCAGACTTCATTGGGAGGAAGCCAGAATATCAATGTGTTTTCTCTAAACAGATCCCAGATTTCTCAGTAAAGTTAGGATTTGGGGTAATTTTATATTTTTCTATATCAGCATTGTGTTATATGTTTCCCTAAATGGGAATTCACTTTTAGAAATTTCAGTAAAAATACGCAAACTTTAAAAAAATCCTTTGTCAAGTTATACAACTATATATAACTGAATTGCTCTGGTTTGGCAAATTCTGTTGCTGAATATAGAGAAGTTTTCTCTTTCTCCAGCAGCCATGTAAAGGGAACAGTGTTTCCCCAGCCTCTATAATCTTTCCTTCCATCCTGGTACCCATACTCTCCTCCAAGAGACCCTACTTTTCAGAAAGACCTGGTTTCAATCTTAGCTCACTCTGTCTAAATTCAAACAGCAGAGCTAGTGGTTTCCTGCTCTAAGGACTGGTCATATGCCATTGGGAAAAGTAACAGACAATATGTGTAAAATGTTCAGCACAGTGCCTGGCACAGATCAAGATGAACAAGGTGAGGGTTGTTTTGGATTCCCTCCAGCCACACTGAATTCTTCACCTTTGGAACACATCTTCAAGCTCTTGTGCTGTTGTGTGTACTGCTCCTTCCACCAGGGAGCTTTCTCCAGTGCTGTCAGAGTGAACCCCTCCTTTCTCTGGGTATCCACCATCCGTTGTGTCCCTCTCATGACATGTCTCCCTTGTGTTGGAAGTCCATAACTCGCTCCAGTGCTGAACTACTTCTCCTGCCAACAGAAGAGGCAGTGTCCTATTCACATCTGTCTTTTACCCTACGTCAAAGTGGTACCTACCTCAGGGGCTGTGGTGAGGATTCTATCCCCTATTCTACCCCCTGAGTTCATACCTGCAGAGCTCTCCAAGGAGTACCTAGCACACAGGAAGTGCTCTGTGAGCATTATTAGCAATGTTATCACTTTAATGATTATTATTAGTGCCCAGAACAGGGCCTTATACAATGTAATTCCTCGATATGGGCTGAGTAAATAAGAACAGGCAGGAGGGAAAGACACATGCTTTTCTTCTCAGTACAGTAGCTGAGCTTCTTAGAAACAATATCAATGCAACTGGCCTCTATTATTTTCATCTGCCTTTTTATGGTGACAATAACTCTGTTTTCTTATGAGGAGCCATCTCTCTGTGTGCATGGGGTTTACAAGATACTAAACTCTTTCCCTCAGCTTTGGAGTGAGCAAGCAGTCCAGATTTGGTCTCTCAATGTATCCTATTGCCAGTCTATTGTTTGTTTTGTCTTGTTTGTGGTACTGGGGATGGAACCCAGGGCCATTCTATGTCTGACTACGCCCCCAGCCCAATTTTTTTATTATGTTTTACTTGGAAAGAGGGTCTCACTAAGTTGCAGAGGACCTCACTAAGTTGCTGAGGCTGGGTACGACCCTGTGATCTTCCTGTGTCAGCCTCCCAAGTACTAGGATTACAGGCGAGCGCACCACACCTGGCTCTCCAGTCCATAGTGACTGTGCTTGGAGGATGGTCACATGACCCAAGTTGGCCCAATGAGAGTCAGACTTGGGATATTTGGTAGCACTCCAGGAAAACCATGTGGTATTTGCGCTGGGGATGCTAATTCACTCAGATAGAAACCTGAAGCTGCTGGTGGCCATCTTTGCTGCAAACGAGGGAGAATCTGCCTGACAGCAAAGCCAGCACAGAGCAAAGCAGAGTCAAAAGACAGAGACCGATGCTGGCTGATATCTCCTGAGCCCTGGTTCAGCCAGGCCCCAATCTGGATCTACCCCGAACCTTTCACATCAGTGTCTAGCTGAAAAATGCGGTCCCGGAAACCCTGAGGATCCCCCTACCTTTCAGCTATCTGAAAGGTTAAAACCATTTTCACAATACTAAAATCTTATTTGTCTTTTTCACTGTCATCATCTCGGGAGGATACAGTGGAGTTGCAGGAGCTAAATTGTGTGTGATAGTGCAGTAGGTTGAATGTAGAAGCAGATTTGAGGATGCAGCAGTCTTCTATTAGGCCAGACATTATAGAGATTTATAACAATGTAAAATTACAGCATATTTCTGAAGTTTTTGAATATATAGTTATGTTTCAAATAAAAATATGCTATTATGTAAATATAATTGTTATTTTAAAATGACTACGTGGTGGCCTTTAAGAGTATGAGCTGTGAATTACAGAGGTTTGGGTGTGTATCCTCCTCTGCGATCAGCTTCCTGGGTGATCGTGGGTATTAGTTCATTTCTTCGTGCATTCCTCATTTGCACATGAAGATAATAATAGTACTAAAACCATGGGATTGCTGGGACGATTAAATGAGATAATTTACTGAAAGCATTTGGCACAGTGCCTGACAAATAATAAGCACTCAATAAATGTTGGCTATTATAAACTAGAGCAGTACGTAGAGGGGGTGCTTCATAAAGCCCATATAGCATGATCTATTAATACTTCATGAGTGAAAAACTGCTAATGGTGGTTGGTAAGCTCAGGTCTGGATCAGGGGCATCTGGGTAAGTGGGGAGTGGGGAGCGGATGTATATATCCACGAGGACCTTGGACATCCCAGAGTAAATCCACAAAGCAGGCACAGGAAGCAAAGTGGGCCGAGGAGGCCGATGGTGACACACTTCGCCTTCTTCCTAATTTTGGAGCATGAACAACACAAACTGAATCTCCCCAGCGATAAACAAGGAGAATAAACTTCTTAAAAAATACAACTGAATTTCATGAGTCATATGTCTCTCTTGATGATATTTGGAGAGATCTAGGGTCCAGACGTGACTGTTCCCACAGAATGCAGGCATCTCTAGCTTGCCAGCCCCACTCAGCGAGGCGGTGGGCGTCCAGGCTGGCCGTCCTTGACTAGGTTACAAATCACAAGCACTCCAATGCCACCCCCATAGTAAAGGGTGTGAGTAGATCAAAATCCTTGGGTAAGGAATCAGAGAAATGCCAAGAAAGAGCGCTTCCACATCAGTATTGATCACTGGTGACAAGATGACTTTTTGTTTGTTTTTGGTAAAAGCTCAAACTCCAAAGGTAATTCCCTGAGTTTTAGAGTATCCTAAATGGATGACACATGCTTAGCCCCTGACACAGTGGCCTTCACCCTAGACAGTCAAATTGGTTTACTGCTGTTGTATTTGATCACAAAAAGGTGGAGGAAAAAAACCTAAAGGATAGTATTGACAAAGAATGAGAGAGTCCTGAAAGTCAGAATTTTCCTAAAGAAATCTCTTAAACTCTACTTAGAGCACAGTCTACACAATGGTGCCCTGGAGTTGTGCACTGTGATCACATGGGCTTTGTGATCATTTTTGGCAGCATTAGAATTTCCAAAATGAAAGCATCCCAATTCCAATTCCAAATACATGAGTAGTTGAACCCTTATTATGTGCCAAATACTTTATTACAGATAATCTTGGTTTGCTAAATCTGTCCCCAAACCCCAGGATTCATTCTTGATTCCCTCTATCACTTATCTTACCTCCAACTCAATAGTAAGTTCTGTCAGCTTGAGATTTATTTATTTATTTATTTATTTACTTACTTATTTATTTACTTATTTATTTATTTATTTGTACTGGGGATTGAACTCAGAGGTGTTCTTCCTCCAGGCTACACCCCCAGCCCTTTTTATTTTGAAGCAGGGTCTTGCTAAGTTGCTGAGGACCTTGCTAATTTGCTGAGACTGGTCTTGAATCTGTGATCCTCCTGTCTCAGCCTCCCAAGAACTGGGATTACAGGCATGTGCCGCCATGCTCAACTTTAGCTTGACTTTTAAAGTACAGGCTGAATATCCCTAGTCTCAAAATTCCAAATCCAAAACTTTTGGGACATCAACAGGATGCCATAGTAGAAAATTATATACCTGACCTCATGTGATAGGTTACAATCAAAATACAGGTGCATGAAGAAATGGAATAAAATCACCTCCAGGCTATGTGCATAAGACATATACAAAACGTAAATGAGTTTCAAGATTACACTTGTGTCCTATCCCCAAGATGTCTCATTATGTTTATACCAATATTCAAAAATCTGAAATCTGAAGCACTTATGGTCTCAAGCATTTCAGATAAGGGATTCTCAACCTGTATAATGAGTCTGATCATTGCTTAGCACCTGCTCTGCTACCACCTTAGGCCAAACCCCATTGTCCCTCACCGGGAGAATCTCAGCAGCCTCCTAACTCTACCACCTGCTTCTACCACCTGCCAGAGTGCTGCTTGAAAAATGCAAGTCAGATTATGTCACTTGCCTACTTAAGACCCTCCAGGGGCTTTCCATCACTTCCAATAAGATGCAGCCTGCTTAAGATGGCCTGCAAGGCCCGCACCGTCTGGCCCCGCTGCCTGTCTTGGATGCAGGCTCCTCGTTCTCCCTCTTTGCTCATTGAGCACTGGCCATGCTAGCCATTTGGATGACTCTGAAAATCTCCAAATCCATTTTTTTCTTGGGAATCTTTGCACTTGCTATTCTCTCCTACTGGAATGTTCTTCCCCTAGGCCAGATATCTTTCTCCCTTCTATCATTTTTTTTATTGAATATCACTTCCTCAGAGATGCTTGCCTCAACTATTGTATTTAAAATATCTTGTTTAATGAAACTCACCATCCCTGTAAACAGCTTTATTAAAGTACTCACCATAGCCGGGCGTGGTGGTGCACGTTTGTAATCCCAGTACTTGGGAGGCTGAGACTGGAGGATCCGGGTTTGCAGCCAGCCTCAGCTACTTAGTGAGGCCCTCCGCAACTTTGTGAGACCTGGTTTCAAAATAAAGTATAAAAAATAGGACCGGGGGTGTAGCTCGGAGGTAGAACACCCCTGGGTTCAATCCCTGGTACCGCAAAAAAAAAAAAGTACTCACCATAATCTGAAATGTATTATTTATTTATGGGTTTACTTATCATCTATCACTCTCACTAGAATGTATGCCTCATGAAGTCAGAGACTTTGTCTTGTTCATTGCTTTTCTTTTTTTTCTTAGTTCTTAGCACAAAGTAGGCACTCAGTAAATATTTGTTGAATTAATGTCCAAAAATTCAATCAGATTAAGACTTCTCTGCCATAGGGTTCAATCTCTAGAGTAGGGACAATGAGCTTCAGAAAAAAATGGAGAATTTTTAGAAATTTATATTCTTGATTTCTAACTCAAACCTACTTAGTCAAATACGCTGAGAGTGGGCCCCAGCAGTTAAGGTTTTAAGAAGCTCTCCCAAGGATTCTGATATAAGCTCGAGTTTGAGAACTACTAGTTAAAGCCAATGTGTATGTGTTAGTCAGCTTTTATGTTGCTGTGACCAAAATACCTGAACAACTTAGAGGAGGAACGATTTATTTTGGTTCACAGTTTCAGAAGATTCAGTCCATGATGGGTTGACTCCATTTCTGTGGGCCTGAGGCAAGGCAGAACATCATGGCTCAAGGGTATGGTGAAGGAAAGCTGCTCAGCTCATGGCAGCTAGAAAGGAGAGAGAGAGAGAGAGAGAGAGAGAGAGAGAGAGGCAAGGAGAGAAGATAAACCTTTCCAGGCCATGACCCGAGTGACCTGCTTCCTCTGACTAGCTCCCACTACCCATGAGTCCATTCAGCTATCAATAGATTAATCCACTGATGAGATCAGAACCTTCATGGTCCAATCACTGCCTAAAAGCCCCGCCTCTGCTGCACTGGGAACCATGCTTGCAACAGGAGACTCTGGGGGACATTCCAGATACAAATCCTAACAGGATAAAATATTTTTAGACTTGTTGTATAGGTAAGAAAGCTATCTTCAGGGAAGCTAATGTAGTTCAGACAACCTAGAAAGAACTAATGTTTATTATCTAATGTCCCATTGTTAAGCACTCAGTAAATAGCATTAATAATATTCATTATTGTATTATTATCTATTATGTACTAGCTGTTCCCGTTGATCTTTAGAATAATTCTGCTCAGTGGGTATTAATGCTTCTATTATTTGTGTAAATTTATTGAGGCTTAAACAGTTAAGTAATTTATCCAAGATCATCCAGTAAGCAAGAGACAGAAAGATCTGCTTGCTTGCTTGTTTCTCTCCTTTTTTCAAGGAGATCTAACTAAGGACAGATCACTGATGTGGCAGCAGATATGTAAGGAAAACACATTTGGCATTTTCTAAAACAAATGCCAAGTTTCCACATTTGGAAATGATGAATAGTGGGTCCTGACATCAAGGGAACCCTCAAGTGGGAAAGTAGATGTTCTTTCAGCCTGGTGACTTCAACTCAGAGATACTGGCCCAAGTTGACCTCAATGAGCCCCATCTTCTTCCACCTTGGAAACAAGGGCTATGTAGAATTGGGGTGTGAGCTGGCAAGAGCCTGGCTTCAGCAGCAGGAAGTGTGAATAATTGTGGGCTCAGCAAATCACACGGGCCCGACAGCCTTCGTGGAAGAGAACTGACATTTGACGGTGATGGAGAAGACGATGATGGAAATATATAAATATATACACTTCTGAAATCGAGTCACAGTTGTTCTTAGAACTGCACACCCTGAACACATACAGATAAAACCCCCAACAGCAAACTCCTAAAATTATGCTACCGCAATCTGGTCAATTTCACCATGAATATTGATGGGGAGATTACGTCAACTGGCCTTTCAATTCCTCCTTATTCCTTTCTCTGTTTTGGTTTTTATAGCAACATTAATCCATTCCCCCCCCCCTTTTTTTTAGTTCTTTTATAAAACAGAGGCAAGCATTCATTAGATAGGCTCTTGAGTCTCCAATGTAGACAAAACCAGTGTTGGATTAGTTTCCACTTCAAGTTGATACCTTCACAGATGTATAGTCATACTCAGAAGATTTCCCAAAGATCCAGGATATTGCTGTGAAAGTGTTGCTTTGTGGCTGAGAGTCTAAGGGCTAAATGCCATGAAACAAGTGGACTTATAGAAAGCAAAGCTATGTGCCTTGGGTTATCAGAGAAAGGGGACATTGCCTGAACCATGTGTGTCCCCAGTCATAACTCAACACCTAGCACAGAGTAGACCTGTAATAAATCTATATGGAATGAGTGTTTAGATGATGGACATGCAATAGGAACTCAACAAATACTTTTCGATTAAATCAAAGAAGAAAGAAAGGAAGGACTTTCATTCTATCTGGCATATGATGGGCATCCAAAGGAACATTTCTTGATTAAGAAAGTAGTACCAAATCTGGGTGTGGTGGTACATGCCTGTAATCCCAGTACTTGGGAGGGTGAGGCAAAAGGATCGCAGGTTTGAGGCCAGCCTCAGCAATTTAGCAAGACCTTCAGCAACTTAGAGAGACCCTATTGCAAAATTTAAAAAGGGGGGGCTAGAGGATGTAGCTCAGAAGTAGAATGCCTTTGGGGTTCAATACCTAGTATAAAAAAGAAAAAAAAGAAGAAAGGGAGGGAGAAAAGGAGGAAGGAAGGAAGGAAGGAAGGAAGGAAGGAAGGAAGGAAGGACTGACTAAAAGCCCTAGTGGATTTCCAGTGAAGGTTTAAATAAATGCTTGGCACATAATAGGCAGTCAAAGAATGATACTGTGAGACTGAAGAACAGCCATGACAGGCTGTGCTTCTGAAGAAACTAGGCTAGGCCCAAGTTTCTG
This sequence comes from Glis glis, assembly GCA_004027185.1. Taxonomy (NCBI): domain Eukaryota; kingdom Metazoa; phylum Chordata; class Mammalia; order Rodentia; family Gliridae; genus Glis; species Glis glis. The sequence continues at coordinate 65,364 of PVJS01002094.1, read as the reverse complement.
TTTCCCAGAAACTAAATCAGCAGTTCCAAGAGATGTTCCCACAGAAACCACCGCTCGGTGGGGCCTATCAGAACAGTGGTAGGGCCTAAACCAATAGTCCCCAACTTCGTTCTCACAGAAACTACCACCCGGTGGGGCCTATCAGAAAATGGTGAAAAGTCCCTAACTTCCTCAGGTGTGACGAGCCAATCAGTGAACTCCAAATACCCCTAACTGTTGCCAACTGTATATGTAACCAAAATGTATAAAAGCCTGAGTAATCTAGAGCTCGGGGTCCGAGGTCAATACTCCACTGTGCTGGATGAGACTCGGACCCTAGCTCGAGCTAGCTAATAAAGTTCCTTTGCTTTTGCATTGTCGATTGGTGGAATTGGTCTCTCACTTCTCCGAACACTCGAACCCGCAACCTCAGAAGTAGAATGCCTTTGGGGTTCAATACCTAGTATAAAAAGGAAAAAAAAAGAAGAAAGGGAGGGAGAAAAGGAGGAAGGAAGGAAGGAAGGAAGGAAGGAAGGAAGGAAGGAAGGAAGGACTAACAGCCCTAGTGGATTTCCAGTGAAGGTTTAAATAAATGCTTGGCACATAATAGGCAGTCAAAGAATGATACCAGGACAAACAGGGAGCCATATTTTCTGCCACACAAATGACAACTGCTGAGTATAATAGAAAACCCCAAAGATCCTGAGAGCAGGATCCTAGCACCTGGTCCATGCCCCTTTTAGGATGTCTCTGTGTTTTCCGTAGCATTAACAGAAACTTGGGCAGTAACCGCTTTGTTTTCTTTGCTCACCACCTCTCAGAGCAGACACTCATTTGCCCCACATTGCACGTGAAGACAAGGGCACAGACCAGGTTTCTGACACATCCACACTCATACACACACACACACACACACACACACACACACACACACACACAACAGACAGGCTAAAACGTGGCTCTCTTTGTACACATAGATCCACCGGGTCAGTCACAGGGTAAAGTTCTGAAACTTGGAATTACGAGCCTGTGACATCATGATTTTTCTAGTCTCTCTTCACTAATCAGATTCCAAGGCCAACTAAGCAACTTTATTTAGTTCTTAAAAATGACTATTGTGGAGAAGCTTTTCTGGAAAACAGCAACATTTCACCTGTTCCTGATGTTTCCTTTAAAACCAAGGTGCTATCCTCTGCTTGGTTTTAGTTTTCTTTGAGTCAGGAGACTAGTTATCAATGGAGATCCATCCAGTTATCAGTGGAGATCTGAAATCTTTTCCCAATCTGGAAAGAGGAATTCTCTCTTGAAATCTTAATTTCTTGGGCATGGTAATTAAACTCTTCATGCCTCAGTTTCTCCTTTTTTAAAGAAAGGGTTAATAGTAATACCTATTTTGTAGGGTTGTTGTGAGGATGAAGTGTTATGCTATAGATCTGGTGGCACATGCCTGAAATCCCAACTACTCAGAAGGCTGAGAAAGAAGAATCACAGGTTGAAGGCCAGCCTGGGCAACATAGTAAGACCCTCCTTCACAATAAAAAATAAAAAGGTCTGGGGATATAGCTCAGTGGTAGAGCACACCTGGGTTTAATCTCTAGTACTACAAAAAAAAAGAGTTATAGTATAGAAAGCACTTAAGACAGTTCATTGGGAGCTCACAGGAAATCTATCTTAGCACAGAAGTTACTCCTGGGAGACCCTCAGAGATCATGGTCTTATATTGCAAAGGGGTCTTGGCAGAAGAGAAGGAGGGGCAACATGGGATGCCGGGGGCTCTGCATGCTTGTGCTATTTAGATCTGTGCAGCATACTTACCAAAGAGTTTTGGGCTCCACGTCAGATTTCAGTTGCAAAACCTTTTAGCTGCTGCTTAAGGGCAACAAAAGCAAACCATGGATTAACAAAATCTTCCACTTTGTAGAAAAGAAGACTGAGGACTCAAGGTCTCTGATCTGCACACCAGCAATTGCCCTACTCTGCAGCTCTACCCCTGTCTTACCTCTCAAAATTGATTGTTCTCATCCTATAAGCCAGAACCCCACTGGATGGACATATGAGAGACACCAACCAACTCTCATCTTCCAGTTGAAAATGAAGCCCTATATCTTTTCAGTAACTAGTCCAATGTTATGTAGTTAGAAAGTAGCCTGAACAGTAATGTGGGTCTCTTCTGTTCGTTATGAACAGAAGAGGGCATCTATTACATTTCATTCACTTTCAGAACTATTTCTATGTACACTCTAGGACCCTTTGCTCAGGATAGAGCTATAACTATGAGACATTGTAATTCCCAGAATGCTATAAGATTATCATCCAAGGTTTTGCTCCCTGTAGCTCTTCTTAAGGAATTAAAATGGACTTAAGAAAACTTTAAGTTTTCCTAGAAAAAAAGAAACTCCAGACCCTCAAAACCTGAGTAGTGAAGAAATCAGAATCTACCTTCAACTGGTCCCTTTGATTTCTTGGTGTGGCTTTTTCCCCCATTTATAAAATGGAGGTGACAGCCAGGCGTGGTGGCACACGCTTGTAATGCCAGTACTTGGGAGGCAGAGACCGGAGGATCCGGGTTTGCAGCCAGCCTCAGCTACTTAGTGAGGCCTCCGCAACTCAGTGAGAGCCTGTTTCAAAATAAAGAATAAAAAATAGGGCTGGGGGTGTAGCTTGGAGGTAGAATGCCCCTGGGTTCAATCCCCAGTACCACAAAAAATAAAATAAAATAAAATAAAAATAAAAATAAAAAGGGCATGGGATGTAGCTTAGTGGTGAAGCGCCCCGGAGTTCAATCTCCAGCACCACAATAAATAAATAAATAAATAAATAAATAAATAAAATGGAGGTGACAATGGAATTCTACTCGGCCATAAAGAAGAACAAAATTCTATCATTTTCAGAAAAATGGATGGGATTAGCAACTATTATTATGCTATGTGAGATCAGCCAGTCTCAGAAAGTCAAGGGTCGCATATTTTCTCTCGTATGGGAAGCTAGAGACAAAATAGGAACCATAAGGGACTTTAAATAATGTGGAGAGGGGGCCGGGCGTGGTGGCGCATGCTTGTAATCCCAGTACTTTGGGAGGCGGAGACCGGAGGATCCGGGTTCGCAGCCAGCCTCAGCTCTCTTGCTCTGCTCTCTCTCTCCCTGTCTCTCACTCTTTCTCTCTACTTAGTGAGGCCCTCCGCAACTTCGTGAGACCTGGTATCAAAAAATAGGGCGGGGGGTGTAGCGCAGAGGTAGAACGCCCCTGGGTTCAATCCCTGGTACCGCAAAAAAAAAAAATAATAATAATGTGGAGAGGGACCAACAGAGTAGTTGACAGGGGTTGGGGTGAGGGTGAGGGAGGGAAGAGGGAGGATTGAAGAAGGAAACAGTTCAAATAATACTATGGCAAGATGTGAAGTTCCTACTACCAGTTACACTAACATGTATGGGGAGGGAGGAGGGGTGAGATGTGCAGGGAAATACACCAAGAACTGTGTGCGTGTGTGATTTTATCACATCAAACCTCACTATGATGAATAATTGCAATGCACTGATAAAATAATTTTAAACCACAGAGGTGGAAATAGCCATCTTATAAGGCTGATGGGACACTGAACGAGACAATGTGTATAAAGCCCCAGGCATATAGTCAGGCCCCAAAGAGGAAGATGGTTAGCCTACTAGAACTTTCCTCTGCTCTCCCAGGGAATACGTGCCCCTTGTTTCTCCAGGCTCCCATCAGGGACATAGTCACAAAGTCGGGTGTACTAAGTCGGGTGTACTTTCTCCCTCTGTCCCAAATAAAAACTTGTGTTTTGAGGCCCCACAAGGTCCAGCCCCATGACCATCGCAGTGGTTGTGTTTGGGCATGATTGTCTTTATCCAAAATTCTCACCTTAGCCCCACCAGGCAAGCAGGGCAGGTGTCATTGCTTTCATTCTTCAGACAATAAAACTGAGTTTCAGGAGGTTGAGTGACTTGCCCAAGGTCGTGGGGATCACGGCATCTGAGCTGGGCTGCAAACCCAGGTTCACTTGACTCCCGTGGCTGCCTCGTGTGTGTGGAAACCTTCATCTAACCTCTCCCAGCACGGAGAGTTGTATTTTTATATAAGACGATTTTAGTCACCAATCCATGGGTGGTAAAAATACTAGTGAGGGAGGTCACTGCACCTTGGGGGCTGCATCTGAGGCCTGGAAATGAGTGGGAGGCGGAGGGAGGGGGGGAATGACACTTGGCCCCCCTCGTGGTGAGCATCCAGGAGGTGGGAGACACTGGGACAAGTGAAGCGTAAAAGAAGAAGAGACTTTCCAAGCACGGCCCTATATAAACACAGCGCTGACGGAGCGAAGGTTGCCCACAAGGACATATTTGATGTTTCCTTGGGTTTTCAAGGGGAAGGGCTGAGTCACCATGGAAATACCATCACCTCCCACCCCCAGGGCATATACCACTGAGGTGTGACTCTAAAATAACCTGACTGATGCCTTGCTGTCCCAAGCTGCTCACACAGCTGCAAGGGGATTGCCCCTTTGGGCCACTGACTTGCCCACACCCTCTTCACTTTAACATTCGAGGTTCCAACCTACATTTTAATCTCAACCCCCAAGTCCAGTGTTCCTCTAAGCTGGAATCAGACAACTTGATCTGTAACGTACAGGCAACTTTTACCTATTCAGATATACATATGTAAAATTTCACCTGCAATTCACAGAAGACCCAACATAAAAGTGGCTTAGTTTTTTTTTTTTTTAAAGAGTATCTTAACCCATTTTGTCCCATGATTCCAGATTTGGAACACTTATAAAAACTTATATTGAACAACAAGTAACAAAGTTACTTACGGTAACTTTGAAATAACTGTGAGTCTGATGTGGTGGTACATGTCTGTAATCCCAGTACTTGGGAGGCTGAGACAGGAGGATCACAGGTTCAAGGACAGCCTCAGCAACATAGTGGGGCCCTCAGCAACTTAGTGAGACACTGTTTTAAAATAAAAAATAAAATAGGGCTAGAGGTATGGCTCAGAGGTAGAACACACCTGGGTTCAATCCCAACACCACAAAATAATAAAAATTATTATTATTATTATTATTATTATTATTATTGTGTGTTTAGAGGTCTATTCCTTTGAGAAAAGTAACAAGTAAATGATTAGAGCATTTGAAAAATTATGTATATTTTCAAATATCTATAACGGATACGTTAGCTCTAGATTATAATTTCCAACCTATTTTAATGTACCTGTATCAATTTTGTTGAAATAGTCACAAAATTAAAAACTTGGGACTTAATGAGTTTTAAATAAGAGATAGAGAAAGTTAGTTCACTCAAAGGTTTCAAGTCAGCAGGCCCCTCCATCTTTTTCTACTGTTGTTTTTAGAGGGTTATTTTTATCTTTAGACTCATGTTTATGGTCCCAAGAAGGCTTCTATAACCCCAAGCTTCACATTCTTTTTTTTTTGTGTGTGTGTGGTACCTGGGATTGAACGCGGGGGCGTTCTACCTCCGCGCTACACCCCCGGCCCTATTTTTTTTTATACTTTATTTTGAAACCGGGTCTCACGAAGTTGCGGAGGGCCTCACTAAAGGAGAGAGAGAGAGAGAGAGAGAGAGAGAGAGAGAGAGAGAGAGAGAGTGAGCTGAGGCTGGCTGCGAACCCGGATCCTCCGGTCTCTGCCTCCCAAAGTATTGGGATTACAAGCATGCGCCACCACGCCCGGCAGCTTCACACTCTTAAACAAATGCTCCCAAAGGCAGAAAGATGGGTCTTTCTCCTTGTGAGATTTTGTTTTTTTCCTTCAAGGAATAAAGTCTTTGCACAAGTCTCCCAAGACATCCAGGAGAGGATTTCTTTTCTGTTCAAATCTCGTCTTGCCCTGAGCCTAAACAATGTCCACCAGACAGGAATGGAATTACGAGTACAAACTTAGACTAATCAAGACCTGACTCTGAAGCTGGGTAGGGGTCCCTTCCACCAGGTCAGGCCTGTCCAGGGGGAATACCCAAAACAGAATCAGGGCTTGGTGGCAAGAAAGGAGGAGGGGAAAGGGCTGTTGGGTATGTGACCAAGAGTGCCTTCTATGACGCTACCTACGACTGCTGTGAAGAGAAATGAGCTATGTGTAAAATACTGTGCCGGGCTCCTGGCAGATAGTAAGTCTCAAATAAATGTTAAATGTTACCTTCTCTGCACTGATTTTTATCCCTTCCCCCACCCGCTAGTTCTCAAACTAGCTCACAGCCTTAACCCACATTCCCTCTGCTTAGAATGCTCTCTTCCTAACGCCATGCTCCCGGCACCCAAATGCCCACCTCAGACGTCAGATTTACAACGAAGTCTCTCCTGAGTGAGTCTTCCATGATATTTGTTTCTTTTTTCTTCTTTTTTCTTTTTTTTTGCGGTACCGGGGATTGAACCCAGGGGCGTTCTACCTCCGTGCTACACCCCCGGCCTTATTTGTTATACTTTATTTTGAAACGGGGTCTCATGAAGTTGCGGAGGATATCTGTTTCTTATTTAAGGGCTTATCACACTTGGTCTTGTCCTTGTGTGCTTTCTGGGATCTCCCTGGAGTGTGAATTCCTGAAGAGTCAGACTAGGTCTGGTTAATCTCCAAATCCTCTGTGCCACCTTCGAGGGGCCTGACACACGTGAGGCACCCAGGAAGTAGCTGTGGGGTTGAATGGGATGCATTTTGTTCAAAGCTGCTACCCTGGGTGTCCAATGTTGGGCAAAGCTCATGGCACAATCTTTTTTTTAATTATGGTAAAAGGCATAACATTACATTTACCATTTTAGCCATTTTTAAGTGTACGGTTCAGTGGCATTAAATGCACTCTCGTTATACAACCATTCATCTCCAGAAGTTTTTAAGTTTCCCAAACTGAAATTTTACTCTACTTATTAATCAATAACTTCCCATCCCCTTCTCCCATAAGCCCTAGCAACCACTATTCTATTTTCTGTGTCTATGAACTTGACTACTCTTGATACCTCATATAAGAAGAATCATACGATATTTGCCCTTTAATGTCTGGTTTATTTCACTTGGAACAATGTTCTTAGGTTCGTCCATGTTGTAGCAGGTGTCGGAATTTCATTCCATTATATGCATGTACCACATTTGATTCATTCATTCATTCATTGATGGGTATTTTGATTATTTTGTGTGTGTGGGGGTACTGGGGATTGAACCTGAGGATGTTCTACCTCCGAGCTACACCTCCAGCACTTTTTAGTTTTTGTTTTGAAACAGGGTCTCACTAGGTTGCTGAGAGTCTCACTATGTTGCTGAGGCTGTCCTTAAACCTGCTACCCTCCTATCTCAGTCTCCCAGTACTAGGATTACAGTCATGTGCCTCCATGCCCGGTTCCACTTTTTTGACTATTATGAATAAAACTGCTATAAACTTTGGTGTACAAATACCTATTTGACAATTCTTTCATATATACCAGAAGTGGAATTGCTGGATCATATAATTTGTATGTTTAAACTTTTGAGGAAATGCCATACTGTTTTCCAAAGTGGCCATACCACTGGCACATTTTTTGACTTGTACCAGTGGTAGATCGTGGAGGACCAATGTGATTTTTAACATCAACCAGATGTCACAGCACTCCTTGCCTATCATAATCAATCGAGCCTCTGATGAGAGATTTCTTTTTTTTTTTTTTTTTTTTGCGGTACCGGGGATTGAACGCAGGGGCGTTCTACCTCCGCGCTATGCCCCCGGCCCTATTTTTTATACTTTTATTTTGAAACCGGGTCTCACGAAGTTGCGGAGGGCCACGCTAAGGAGAGAGAGAGAGAGAGAGAGAGAGAGAGAATGAGAGAGAGAGGGAGAGAGAGAGAGCTGAGGCTGGCTGCGAACCCGGATCCTCTGGTCTCCGCCTCCCAAAGTACTGGGATTACAAGCGTGCGCCACCACGCCCGGCTGAGAGATTTCAATAAAAAGATTTGCAGCAGATCAGCCCAGTAATTCAGAGTTCATGGTCTAAGCCCCACAGGTCTATTTTCTGCACACTGTCACCACTACTTACTATGAGGCCTTCAGCAAATTAGCATCACTGAATCTCAGTTTCGTCATCTGTAAAATGGTGGTATTAATAGAACCTACATCTTTGGTTGTTGTGGTAATTAATAGGATAGTGCAGGTAAAAGCTCTCACTGTAGGGCCCGACAGTGTAAATGTCCAATAAATCTAGCAATTAAATTATACGATAATGATAATTAGCAATGGGATGTACTCAGAGACTGGTTCTGAAACTGTTTTCAGCCGGGCATGGTGGCGCACGTTTGTAATCCCAGTACTTGGGAGGCTGAGACAGGAAGGAGGGAGGAAGGAAGATCGCAGGTTTGAGGCCAGCCTCAGCTACTTAGTGAGGCCCTCCGCAACTTAGTGAGACTCTGTTTCAAAATAAAGAATAAAAAATAGGGCTGGGGGTTTAGCTTGTAGGTAGAATGCCCCTGGGTTCAATCCACAGTACTGCAAAGAAAGAAAAAAGAAAGAAAGAAAGAAAGAAAGAAAGAAAGAAAGAAAGAAAGAAAGAAAGAAAGGAAGGAAGAAAGAAAGAAAGAAAAGAAAAAAAAGAAAGCAAGCAAGCTGTTTTCAGGGGAAGTTTCAAACTGACTTAAGCAACAGTGATATTGAAACAAGTGCTTTGCTACTGAAGGGATTTACCTTGATGCACAGAGTTCACATCCAGTTTTGTCACATGTTGACTTAGCTAAGATTCTTTTAGTTTCCACTAAAAGAAATTCACTCAAAAGCAGGGCACAGTGGCAAACCCCCATAATTCCAGTACCCGGGTGGTTGAGACAGGAGGATTGCAGGTTTGAGGCCAGTGCGCGGTAACTTAGTGAGACCCTGTTTCAAAAATAAAAAATAAAATGAAATGTAAAATAAAATAAAAATAAAATGGGCATGGTGGCGCATGCCTGTAATCCCAGTACATGGGAGACTGAGACCAGAGGATCGCAAGTTCACAGCCAGCCTCAGCTATTTAGTGAGGTCCTCCACAACTCAGTGAGACCCTGTTTCAAAATAAAAAATTACATAGGGCTCGGGGTGTAGCTCAGAGGTAAAACGCCTCTGGATTCAATCTCCAGTGCCACAAGAAATAAAAAATAAATAAATAAAAATAAAAAAGACTGGAGGTGTAGCTCAGTGGTAGAAGGCCCCTGGGTTCACTCCCCAGTAAGACACACACACTCAAATCAGGGTAAGTGAAATGGGAATTGATGTTAGGGATATAGAAGGATCTTAACAAACCCAAGAGCAAACATATAGAGGCAGTGTGTGTCTGCCTGTGTCTGGTCCCTGGTCATATCTATCTCACTGCTGCCTCTCTCTTGGAATCTGTTCAGCAGATATCCAGATATCCCTTCTGAAGACTGGCCTCCTTTACTAGTCAGCATAGATGAGGTGCCCTCAGCTCCGGGGCTCTGTGCTTGTCAGTCCTAGTCTCAAACACTCCATTGCTGAATCTGAATTCTACTTGCCAGCTCTCAGGACAATCTAATTGGCCTTGGTGGCTCCGTGTTCATCTTGCATGAGGTTGGGATGGTGAGGCTGTGTGAAGACCTTATAGAACAGACACAGATGCCCGGAGTAGATACAGTGGCCCTTGGAGAAAGGAGATCATGTGTTTTCTGTTGATCCACCAATAGGGGCTCACAATAAAAGACTTTAACACTCAGTGTGCCTACTTTTAGTCCCATTTTAAACCCACGTTCACTTCTTGGCTGTGGCCAAAGTGGAGGTCTCCGATTCTTTAGTGAGAAGTTCTGCCAAGAGATTGGGTTCAGGGAAACCTCAGATCAAGTGTCTCCCCTTCTGTTTTTTTCTTAGTCAAAATATTTCATATGCTTCAGACGCCATTCTCTTTTGAGGACCAGAATCCACCTTGGGCAGGAGGAGTGGTTCTTGGGAGTGTTACAGATTGATGACAGATGACCCATTATTACAACTCGGTAGATGTGTTTTTTCAGCACAAAAGAAGAAAAAAGCTCACGAAAGGAGAATAAGGAAAGGTCTTTAACATTTTGACCACTGAAGTCTTGTCATCTATTAGGACCTGGAACTCTGCCACCCACCCACTTGGCCACTGCTGGACCAGAAATGATGAACATAAGTCACTGTGGGTTTTTTGGTTTTTCAAAAATAGACAAAAAGAGATGTGGCTAGAATGTGGCACGTCTGGGTTTCCAGATCCATCTACTTACTCAGGGAGACAAAGGCCTCAGGGCATGCCATTGTAAATGTCAGTATAGGGGTCCCCCAAACCTCAAAGTTATCAGTCCTCAGAAAACACAGTAAGATAATTCTGCTTAACTTTATTATTTTTTATGATTATAAATGTGGTAGATTCTCACTCTTGATTCATATTATTTCAAAAACATTTTCAGTAAATGTATGCAAATATAAGTAAAATCATACTTTTTCTACATATAATTTTTTTTACCTAAGTGGACTAATACAACAATATGGCTCTGCAATTCTTTTTTTTTATAACAATTTATCTTAGACATTTTTCCTTGTCAGTACCTAGAACTTTTATTCTTTACAGACTTCACAACTTTCCATTGTTTGGAAAACCTTAATTTATTTACTCAGTAACAGCTACCTAGGAAGCGAGGACAGTTTTTAATATTCACATTTTTCCTCAATCTCTCTTTTTCTTGTACTCCACACTTATATTTTATTGAGGAGAAGTGATTTTCGAATCAAAAGTCTACTCCAGTGATTGCATGGCTGGCTTAAATTAGCATCTCTCTTGGTTATTCACTGTAATGACCAATATTTGATTACCTATTCTCAACTTAAATAAATCACCCTTCATTTATAAATGAGATAATATAGAATGCTCACAGACCTACAGAAATCTGAGAAGGCTCTCAGAGCTAGAGACGGGGAAAATCAGGGGATAGGGAACAGAGTGCGCTTTTGTAGTTTCTGCCCTGCCTTTCGATTTTTTCCCCTTGTTTGGTTTCCATGGGAATTGGTGGTGTGCATGGTGTACGTGAGTGTGCGTGTGTGGTATGCATGAGTGTGTGAGTGAGAAAAAGAGGCCAGGCAAACAAGAACTCCCAGAGTAAATGCTGATCTGCTCAAAGCCCAAGGAGGCAGCCAGGTAGAATTTTGGGGTCACTAGGCAGGAGGAAAAGTGACTCTAGTAAATTAGGATAAAACTCAGGACAAAGCCTGGATGCTATTTCTGTGGCTTTCATGAATTTAGAAATTGATTCCTTTTCCAGTGCAATGATGCCTTGGGCATCTCTGGTTAATTAAATGCCTCTGGGCCTCTCTGCAACAAATGTTGTGACTTCTGCATAACACACCATCAAACAAACCAGGGAATGCTGAAAAAAATCTCTGATCATCTTTATTATTCATATGTAGGGTAGGCCACAAATGTTGGAAAAGAGCTTCAATTTAAGATGGATGCAGGTTGCCAGGGGGTGTGGGTTTGGGAGGTGTGATTGCAGAGGGATGGGTAAGGGTTTAGGAGGAATCCAAGGCTTCTCGCTACTGCTTTCAAAATACTGTTGTCTGTAGTGATAGAAATGTTAGTTTGTGTTGCTTAGAAGGGCAGCCTATCTTAGCGGAGCTTTTATTCTTCAAGTGCTAATTTAAGCACAGCGTGGTTTCCCGAGTATAAATACAGATTTAGTGTGTACTCTACCCTACTCAATATAGGATCATGTATCTGCAAAAGCCACCTTGTTCTCAGACTCGCATTGCCAAGTTTGGGTTTTTCTTTGAAGATGGGGATTGTTTTTTAGGGACCAAAGAGACCATTGCACCCTTTATAATATTAAGTAAAATCCTTTGCATTACATTGTCCTCTGAATGTGTAAAGCCTTTTTAGTCCATAGTTTCATATGTTCCTCTCTGGAAATAGCAAGGAATTATTATCTATTGTTTTATGCTGGTGGGGAAAATGAGCTCAGGAACAGTCAATAAGAACCAGGGACCATGATGATTAGTAAGTTGGACTCTGGGTCAGTAGAAGTGGTTTCAAATCCAAGTTTCACCCTTAATTGCCTATGTGATCTTGGGCAAGTTATTGAATTTCTCTGCCCTTTGTTTGTCTTTTCCATAAAGTGAGGTTGCTCCTTTCTACTCTGTAGGGATTATTGTGAGATTAGGTAAAATAAGTCATACTAAGCATTCAGTATAGTGTCTAGCTCATAGGAAGTTCTTGGTAAATGTGGAAACTGAATAATTTGTTCAGGGTCACAAAGATGGTAAGTTACAAGGACTGCAGTTTGAGTCTGACTCTTATCACCCCATACAGGCTAGCCAGAGATTCTCTTGGGGAAGTAGATTCTTTTCCATTGGAACAATCTAGAATCACCCTTTTGTAGAAGTTGCATATTTGAAATAGACGGATTCTGCCAACTTGGAGCTATTTTAGGAAAGAAAGAATGTTAAAGGAGCTAACACACTCCAAGTCCCTACTATGTGTCAGGTAGGTTTACAGTCTTAGCTTGTTTTATCATTAAACATTCTTGCTCATTCTAAAGACAAGGAATGGGGGCTCAGAAAGGGTAACTTTTCCAAGGTCACACAGGTGATAAGGGGGCAGGTGATAAGACTGGGAGCTGTCCAACACCAAAGCCATTTTTCTGCTGCTCCAACTAAGGGCCACAAAAAAAAAAAAAAAAAAAAGGCCTGAGGGATAAATCCAGGCTGAGAAGCTGTGGGCTGTATTTGGTGTGCCTGCCTGCTCCAGACTTCTTCTTCAGTCTGACTCCCTGGACTATTTCGGGGCTGCCGTGTCATTTCAGTCCCCCTCAAAGAGCCCCAAGGAATGTGCAATAGAAAAAAGAAACCCGAGGAAATCTATTATTGGCACTAGCCCTTGATTTGCTATTATGACGTCCATTCTGCAAAGAAGTATTTATACCCTTATAAGGTTCCCAGCATCAATTTAACCGAGTTATCTCCCAGTAGATGGTACGAAGTGCCGTCTCAGTAGCATACGGCAGAGAGAGGTGGGAGAGTTTCTTGGCTGGGGAATGAGAGAGAAATTAAAAAGGGCCTACTATGCTGAGTCACTAAGGCGCAGCAGCTTACGATGGACCACATTCGGGCCTGAGCCAAGACACGGCAGCGAGTCAGTTGCTGGTTCGGGCTGCTGAGATGTTCCTCATTGGGAACGCGTCAAGCCGCAGCCAAAAAAAGGGGGGAAAAACGCCAACATCCTGAACATTTTAAGTTCATCAGTTATATTTTTATACAGTTAAATCAAGTACAAAAACAGAAAAAAGAAAGTCATGTTTCCACCAGCTTTCCTCGAGCCTCCCCCAACACAGGCTCACCAGCCGGGTGCCTCAGCTCCCCTCCCTCTGTCCTCATGAGAATCCACCCAGAGCTGCTGAGGGCTGTTCCTGGGCCAGCCACCGGCCTTGGAGCACCACGTGCCTCATCACATGGAATCCTTGCAGAGACCCCAGCGGGTAGGGCCATGTATCAACCCAAGTTTGGAAACGAAGAAGCCGATGCTTAGAGATGCTGCGCAGTATCAGAGCAAGACGGGTGCAGAGCCAGAATCAGAGCCAGATGATTTCTGACCCCAGAAATGGAAGAATCCTTAACTGCTCTGCATTACCATGTCACTACTAAAGCTAAAGGGGACAAGAAATGATCCAGACCTGGTTATTATCAGAATAATTTAGAACAGAAAAAAGAAACAGAACCACAAACCTCTACAAATTCTGGACTCATTCTGGAAGATCCTGAATGGGTCTTCAGGAAGACCGTGGGAATGTAAATTTATTGATCCCTCCGCCCACCCCCTCAGGTTATTCTAATCAACACAATTTGGAAACCAGAGATCTCATCTGTCCTAGGTATTAAAAAGCAGCAGCTTAGAAGAGTGGAGACAGACCCATAGAAGTATATTACACTGGTGGTATACCAGAAGCTGATTGCTGGCCCTCTGCCCATACTTTCATGTTTATCAGTTAACTAATGAACCAGCATTATACATAGTCAAGTCACTCTGTGAGCTAGATGGCATGCTTTGCTTTGGGTGGGGAGACACAGTAGGGTCGGGGATATTAGCAAGGACCAGACTCATGAGGGTTCTTAGAAGATGGTAAAACTACATTCAACAGTATTCCATGAACACACCAGACTCCTCGTTCTAACAAGTAGGATTTGGACAGTTGGGGAATCACAAATCAAATCCAGGGTATTTTCAGAAAGAGACAGAATTGCCAAAAGCAGACACGTGAGAATGAGATTGCTGTGTCAGGACAGGAAAGTCTTCCAGTGTGAGGAGCCCACCCCTTAAAGACGAGGAAGTGTTAGAGGAGCTCCCAGGGTAATGAGGCAGATTAAGAACATGTAATTTAAACAGACCACCTGCAGTGAGCATTTACCATCCTGTTTGCTGCCTAGAATCCCAAGTTCCTTTCTGTATTGGGGGAATTTTCTCTGTGGGAGTCTATGGGGGTGGAAGAAGCTAGATAGATTCTGGCTCTCCTCGCTTCTGGAAACTGTTGCATAGGCACGGTGAGTGAGCAGATACTCCCATCTGGACCATGCATCTGACCCACCGACCTTTCACTCTGCTGATTGGAGTAGGGCGTCCAAGGCTCAGCGGTGCAGAGGTCACTGAGCAGCGGCTGTGTTCGGTGTCTAATTAGACTGTGGGATGTGCCTTTGGTGGTGGACAGAGCCACTCAGATTCCCTTAGTTCCTGCCCTTTGTCCAAGCCAGGTTCTCTCCACTGTCCCCAATGAGTCTGGGAGCCATTCAATTTCTGGCCCAAAATTTTCTTTGTTGCTTCACTTAGCCAGAATCAGTTTATATATATATATATATATATTTTTTTTTTCCCCACCAAGACTCTTAGTCCATGTGCCTTCCCACACTGTATCCCTGCTAGAATTTCTCAACAATTTTCTGTTTGACCTGTTCTAACCTTTTTCCTAATGAGAGGCCACTTTTACATCCTTCATCCTATTTAGTCTTCATTTGCAAGGTAGCTATCACCTTCCCTCCAGTGTTTAAACATGAGGAAACCAGAGCTAACAGAAATAAGTAAGAACAGCTGGGTTCAGAGCCTCCTGTGATACTAAGCTGTGTGACTTCAGGTGCACCTCCTCACCTCTCTGAGTTTTCATTTGGTTGACTTAGAAAGAGAGGCGGTGACCAACCAGTTCTCTTCTAAGGGTTTTTGGGAGGATGAAACATAGGGCAAAATAATTTAGATGTTATAAAACGTATTTTAAAGTTATCAATGTCATTGTGACTTTCCTCCCAGACAATTGCATGCATTTTAATTCACTTTAAATTCACTGTATTTTTTAGGAAGAAAAACTTGGCCAAAATAATAATAAAAACCCCCCAAACAAACAAAAAACTACCCCAAAGGATACCCGAGCCAATGTGTAAAAATTGGATTCTTTTCAACAAAATTGGTTTCCAATTGCATTTTTATTCCAATTCTGTCAATGGTTCATTTTGTCCCTGATGGAGTATTTTATTTGAGTTATGGCTGTTTTATAGGAACACTGGGCGGAAGGCCTCTCTCCTGAGAAAGATGAGCCAGTGTTGACTCGGATGGATTGGGCATTTTCCCTAAAACATGTCTGGGAATGGAAAGTGAAATGATCTCTGTTCATTGGAACCTCCGGAGACCTGGCCTACCGGAAGCAGTAAAGCCATCGTTTGGAACGCTTGCCAGTGGCAAGGGTACCAGGAGCTGCCCCTGGATGAAATGCCAAGGGCTTTGTGGGCAGAGGAGGAGTGCTAGGCTCTCTTGATGCTGGATGGGAGGAAAGGCAGTACTGGGCACAAAGGCCTTTTCTGGAGAGAAGATTCCACCATATGCCTGGCCAGGGTCACTGTACCCATTCCCATTTAGAACCTAAGAGACAAATGTTAAACCTTCCCAAGAAAGATGGGGGAGTTGGTCTTTTCCTTTCCCTCTCCATGTCCAGAGCAGGGAACTGGATATTCTGAGGTTAATGGAAAGCTTTTTATCAGCTGCACCTCCTCCCCACTTCCTTTACCATGGTGTTTGTGCTGCAGGCCCCTCCAAGTACCTTCTGTGAGCCTAAAATACAATTTTGATCTGTATCCATACCTGTCTGTACCCCTTCCTGCCATGACATCTCAAAGGAATAGATGGCATCCCTCCTGGCTAGGACTTGACCTGTCTTCCCTACATGTTCTGTCTGTATCCTCTTTCTTCCTCTTTTTCCTACTTTCCAACATCTCTATACATCTGCAGACTATCAGTGTACCACAAGTTTCTCCTTTCTTAAAAAATTCCTCATCTCTTGCCACTGTGTTGTCTCCTCGTCATTGTCGTCATCGTCATCGTTGTCGTCATCGTCCTCCTCTTCCTCCTCCTCCTCTTCCTTCTCCTCTTTTTGTACTGAGGATTGAACCCAGGGGCATTCTACCTCAGAGCTATGCCCCCAGTCCTATTTTATTTTTTATTTTGAAACAGGGTCTTGATAAGTTGCTGAGGGTCTTCACTAAGTTGCTGAGGCTGGCCTCAAACCCGCAGATCTGGCTGCCTCAGCCTCCTGAGTACTGGGATTAAAGGCATGCGTCACCATGTGCGGCTGTCACTGTGTTCTCTTCTACCCATTGTTAGTCTTTCTGTCTTTTACAGTCATACAACTAGAAAGAGTAATCTGTACCCTCTACTGTACTCCCTCACTTCATTCAGCTTCTTATAATCTTTCTCTCTGGCTCCTACTCCCTCCGCCCGACTCTCTCTTCCTTTCTCAGTCATCAAATCAGTGGCTCCCATCAGTTGTTGTCAACCTGCAAGCTGACATCCCATTTGATTGAGATGACCTTTCTTTCTTCCATGGAACTTTCTTCTCTTTGTTTCCTTGATACTTCCCCTCCAACTGCTTTGGCATTCCTTCTCAATATTTTCTTCTGTCTGTCTTCTTTCCGTCTCTTAAACCTCCAAATGTTGATGTTGCCCAAATGTGACAGGGGACAGCTACTCCACAATCATTGCCCTCAAATTTTGCTCAGCTCTTCGGCCAAGGTTGATCGGCTTAAAAGCAGGCAGTCTTCCACCTCAGCTCTGGGGTCCACACCCTGGTTGGTCTAAGCAGGAATATTAATCCTGTTTTCCTTCAGTGGTGATTTTCTTACAAGCCAGTCATAGTCAGCAGGACATAAGGACACATCTGCTGGAGGACTTCTAAGAAGAATTATTTTTTCCACATGAAAAGACAGAATCTCACAAAGTGAAAACCATCTGTCCCGACTTTAAATTCCAGCTCTGAACATGGTTGGTTGAGGGCATGGAGAGTGGGCTGTGGCAGCCATCTCAAGACCATGAGGCAACGAGTCTGGGGAGGGAAAAAAATGACAGAATAGAAAGCAGAAAGAGCTTGGATCCCCGGATGACATCACTGAACTCTGGACCAACCTCAGATACATCTACCTCCATGATTGTGTGTGTGTGTGTGTGTGTGTGTGTGTGTGTGTGTGTGTGTCACTGGGGATTGAACTTGGGCATTCTACCTCAGCGCTATATCCCCAGCCCTTTTTATTTTTTATTTTGAAACAGGGTCTGACTAAGTTGCTGAGGGCCTTGCTAAATTGCTGAGGCTGGCCGCGAACCTGCGATCCTCCTGTCTCAGTCCCCCAACTGCTGGAATTACAGGTGTGCACCACCATGCCCAGCTACATCCATGATTCTTATTATACAAGATTGTTAAGTGGCTTATTAATAAGTTAAGCCACTGTTGGTTTTATTTTAGTCTACTTTTTTGCTATATGCATCCAAGTTCTAAGCAGGGCTACAGTTTTCTTTGATTCTCATCTTTTCTGTCTGTATATTCTTTTTTGAGCAATATTATGACATTCATGGCTTCAAGGAGCCCTGATGCCTGATAACTTCCAAGTGTATAACTAGCCAACTTCTGCATAAAGTAATGTGTTCAGTATTTACTGTGTAACAGGCACTGTTCTGGAAACTTCATCCATTTCAGTTCATCTTTACCACAATCCTATAAAGAATGTCTCACTATTACCATTGTCTTACAGGTGAAGAAACAATTAACTTGCTCAAAATTTACAGAGCTATTACAGGTCAAAGTCATAGTTTGAACCCCATTAGCCTGACTTTAGAGCCTGAATTCTTATCTACTAGAATCTACTTTCTATTGCCAGGGTTCTTTTTATTTTTTGTGGTACTGAGGGTTGGAATTCTACCTCTGAGCTATACCCCCAGTCCTTTTTTATTTTTTATTTTGAAACATGGCCTTACTAAGTTGCTAAGGCTAGCTTTGAACCTGTGATCCTCCTGTCTCAGCCTCCCAAGTACTGGGATTACAGGCGTGTGCCACCATGCCTGGCTTCTGCCGCCAGGTTTCAAATGTTAAAAAGTGTTTCTTTTTATGGAAGTTTCCTGTTCTCCCTGTTTATTCCTCCTTGGTTTATCATAGTCTACTTATTCAGGATGTTTCTTCTCCCTTCCTCCTGTGAGCTCTTCATATATTGGAAGAATCTCTTGTATTTTCCTCTCCAGGATAAAAAACCCCTCAGAAACAGTTCCTACAATAGTTTCTCATAAATAGGGATTTCAGACCTCTGGCCAATCTGGCTATCACCCTGTAGTGTAGACACACTCTAGTTTGATTATGTCCCTCTTTATTTATTTATATTTTTTGCGGTACCGGGGATTGAACCCAGGGGCATTCTACCTCCGCGCTACACCCCCGGCCCTATTTTTTATACTTTATTTTGAAACTGGGTCTCACGAAGTTGCGGAGGGCCTCACTAAGTAGAGAGAGAGAGAGAGAGAGAGAGAGAGCTGAGGCTGGCCGCGAACCCTGATCCTCCAGTCTCCGCCTCCCAAAGTACTGGGATTACAAGCGTGTGCCACCATGCCCGGCTATGTCCCTCTTTAAAAAGGGGGATCCTCACTGGACCGAATACTACACATATGTGTCATCTTACCAGTGTAGGGCCAAAGGGATGATCACATCCCAGAAATTCCAAATGGTGGCTTTTACTAATTATTGACAACTTACTACGTGCCAGACTCTATGCTAGGTATTCTATGTACACCGAGCTTTTCAAATCTTCTGCCAAAGTACCCTGAAGACAGAGAAATCGAATGTGTATTCCCAAGGAACTAGGGGTGTAGACCACGCAAAAGCTGTTTGCTCTCTTGGAAGTTCTTCACTGGTTTGAGCTTTAAACATGGCAGCAGATTTTCCCTTCTACTCAATAAAAGCTCCCTGTTTGGTTTCATATAAAAATAGGCTGCAAGCGATTTGCCATTGAGTAAAATAGAAAGCCTGGGAACATGCCCTGTGTTTATGCCATGGCCTCCCATACTCCCAAGCTTACTGCCAAATACTCCCAGAAATTTGCCAGCCTAATCTGAGAAGTGTGGCCATACATTATCTTTATTACTTACAACAGCCAGGCAAAAGAAGCGGATTTGGGGACAGCTCAAAAACAGGGGTTCAGAGGTAACTTGCCCAAGTTTTCGAAGATAGTAAGTTGAACCTGGCCATGAATCTAGATCTGCCCAGATCCTTGCTACTGCAGTCTGGATGGCCTTAGAAGGTGGTATGTAGGAGTACATATCTGGGATGGTAACATGAGCCTTCTGTGTAGCATGGGATTGCATCCCTGAACACTTCTGAGCCAGCCTGATTCACCAGTGCAAACATTTTCCTATTAGCTCAGCCCAAGCTGGTGTGCGGCACTGCTGGCTACCATACACCCGGGAGCCGTTTCCCAGGATCTGCTGCGAGTGTGGCTCTGTGTGGTGGGAAATCTGATTTTTGGACCCGCATGTTAAACTCATGTTTATCTGTGTTACCTTTCCTTCCTGCCATCCTTTATAGATTGTCTAAGTACTTTGGGTTTTTTTTTTCTTTCCTTTTTTAAAAAATGCTTTTATTGGTGCAATGTAATTATACATCATAGTGAGATTCAAAGTGGTATAAAAACACATGCACATATCACTTTCTTCCTTATCCTTACGCTAGTAATTGCTATTCTGACTGCTCCAGGGAGCTTTCTAGAGGTGACCTTAGGCTACCGAGTTATTAGGTAATATTCCTGTTGGAGCATCATGAAGGACAAGTGTGTGTGTGTGTGTGCGTGTGTGCGTGCGTGCGTGCGTGTGTGTGTGTGTGTTTCAGAATTCAGAGCCACCCCAATTCTAGCTAAACAGGCTTTGACACTCACTGTTCATCCTTCTCGGTGGAGTCAATGAAGAAGTGTGCTTGGTGCTTCTGAGAATGTGGGATGTCAGGGGGTGTGAGGGGCTAGAAAGCCAGACCAGCGAGCCCTGTCTACACCTTCCCCAAAGTTCAGCCAGGAGAAAATGTCTCATGGTAGAACGCTCCTCAGCACTCCTCCCCATCCTGTGCGCTCACCCTCCCCTCTCCAAGGCCTTTTCTCAGGGCTGTGCTCATGGCTTTACCTTTCCTCCGCTACCTTGTCCCTTACAGCGGCACAGAGCCTGGTCCCCTGCTCCTACCTGCATTCAAAACCCAGATTTCGAGGTTTATACGACATGACAGCTGGGCATGTCACTCTTAGATGCAGCTTTGCTGAAGCTCCCCCTCCCCCTCCCTTTTTTTGGTACTGGGGATTGAACCCAAGGGCATTTAACCTCTGAGCTAAACCTCCAGCCCTATTTTATTTTTTAGTTTGAAACGGGGTCTCTCAAGTTGCGGAGGGCCTCACTAAGCTGGCTTCAAACCTGAGATCCTCCTATCTCAGCCTCCCAAGTACTGGGATGACAGGCGTGCACCACCACTCCTAGATAACATTTTGTTTTGTTTTGTTTTTGTGTTTTAATAAATCAGAAAGGTGGTGCCCAGAGAGAAAAAGTTATAGGGTAGAAAGGAGGGAGTGAAGTACAGGCTGCCTGATCAGCAGCTAAACCACCTAACCCTGCAAAACCAGTCTGCACTGTCAAGACCAAATCAGGACTCTGTCTCCCTGCATATATTTATTCAGGAGAATGCCTTTATTTTCTAGTGGGAGCCAGGGAAATGGTTGGAAGAAGGATAAAGCCCATTGGAAGAGTGGAGTAAAGGTGGAAGGGATAGGACGCTTCTTCACCTAGAGAAAATATAGAAAAACCACGAAGACAGATGCGTGGGCATCTTGGTGATGCCGTTTCTGCAGCCCTGGGCACAGCCATGGGAGCTACCCTGGATGACCAAGGAAACCCTGGTACTGAATGAGGCCCGTTGTTGGAGTCAGCTGTCTGCTCTTGTAGATCAGAGAATAGATCCAGTACAGGGTGGCACTATGGGCCTGGCCTTCCTGCTCTTCCTAACCGTGACGGCACCGAGCCTGGGTAGGCCCCTCACCTGCAGGCATCCCTGGGTAATACTCCAACCACACTGGCTAGTTTGACTTCCGGACTACATGGTTTCCATTGGACCCATTCATTCCCTGCTAGATGTCTGCAGGTCCTGAAGGGTAAACCACTGGGGAAGTTCTCCTAGTAAGGAAAGAGGATCAAGTAGCAGTTTGCCATCAGGCCTCTGAAGTTAAGTTTTCTGGGTTCCATCCACTTCACCCCTAGAGCCGCAGAGTTATCTGCCCTTGACGAGTGATCTTCCCTTTCTAGCCTTCAGCTCTTTCATCTACAAGATGGAGATAATGACTAAGCCGCCCGGGTTCTGGTGAGGATCAAATAAAAGAGCACACATAAAGCAACTGGCGCGGTAGCAAGCGCTCAGTCAGCATTTGCCACTGGTAACGTGTCAGTAGCAAATCCTTTGCCTTTCCCAGGCTGGGTCATGTGAAAATGGGCAGTATATCTAGATCCCATGTGATTATGTGTAGAGTGTAAGAGAAAAGAAATGGACCACAAAGCTCCTCTGCTACTGCCTTCCTGTCTCACTTTGGGAACATTTTTTTCTCATCTCAGGCCTCAGTGTTCCCATCTGCAGAATGAGAGCTCACCATGGTCCTTCTGTAACTTATATTTTATGCTCCCAATTTTCAGGAACAGCGCAAGCTGCTGGGAATGATATCTAGAGAGTTAGACTCAGCTGTACACACTGCTCAGGGATGAGAGCTGCTTCTTTTTTTGGACTCTCTCTCTTTTATATACTTTTATTGGTGCATGTAGCCTCACATCATAATGTAGTTCCGAGTGATGGTGACATACATGCACACAGCACTTGGTGAGCTTCCAACAGGCTCCCTCCCTGCTCCCTCCCCTTCCCCATACATGATCTTGAGATCGGCATTGGTATTCTCACATATGTACATAACATCGATGGAAATGATTCCTTCATTCATTCTTCCTCTCCCACCCCACCCTCCCCTAGACCCCCTCATCTCTCCACTGGGGTTTCTCCTCCATTCGGCCCCTCTCTTGAATAAACCACCTGGGTGGTGGGGCTGGGGAGGGCCTATGTCTGAGGCATGAAAGAGCTAAAAAGGAAAAATCTTTGATTCAAGAACAGACACTTTTTGGGAAAAAATGTGTGTACGTGTTTATTCTCTTTTTAATTAGAAGTCCAGCAGAGAGGTGGGAAATGGAAATGGCTTTATTCTTATGATCAGAAAGTTAAGCGTGACAGAGTTATGACTAATTCACAGGTAATGTAAGCTCCAGAGGTGAGGTTTCAGGAAATGGATTGGCATGTGTGCTATTTTTACTGTCTCCCTTCCTCCTTGGCTATCCAGAGCCTCAGGTGAGCCTTGCTCATGGGCAGGTGGGGAATTTCCTTGAGGTATTGAATGTACTGATGTAGCTTAGTAACCTATTTAGTCTATGAAAAGAGGGGGGCATCACACGGGGTGCCTGGTGGTATGGAAAATAAACTCAAAAAAATGTGATCCTTTATTGCTAAATCTGGACTCTGAGAGTCTAAGCTGTGGGTTATCATTTGGGTTTGTGTTGTGCATCTTTTTTGTTAGGGAATTTGGCCAGCGTGTTCTTTTTCCCTGTCACCAGAGGCTCCACCTTGGGTGACAGACATAGCAAATGCTCCTCTAGTCAATGCGAAGAAGAGGGACTCAAGATCTACTGGGGACCAGGAAAGAGGTACACGCTAAGTCTACACATTTGCATACTTTCATTAGAATCTTCACAACATCCTATGAGACGGGTGAGGTGGTCCCCATTTCAGTTAAGGAAATAAAGTTCAGAAAGAGTCAGGAGTTTGCCCAAGTTTTGGCAGCTAAGAAATAGGAAACCTGGTGTTTGGACCGAGATACATCTGATTCCTAAGCCTTTGTCTTTCTCAAAAACCACACTTTCAGGCCAGCATCCTCATTTCAGGTCAGGGGATAGATTTATCTTTCACTCAATTCCCTAAAACTCTTCATTCATTACCTGTTTTCCAGCTCCACTGTCTCCTTCATTCTATAATTGAAAGTTATTATAGAAAAGACTAAATTCAATAAGAATATATTTAGTATGTATCATGTGACATGTACTGTCAGGTCATAGCAGATTAACCTTAAGTGTATGATAATTTAGTGGTAAAGGAATATGAAGCAATAAATTATTATATAAAACAAAAGAAACATGCTCACAGGGAAGTATATATTACAATCCAAATTATTTTTTTTAAATGTGCTTTTATTGGTGCATTATAGTCTCACATCACAGTGAACATCAATTTGACAGTAACATACATGCACACAGCTCTTGGTGTCCCTCCCTCCTCCCCTCCCCTGCCAGTACAGAGTACTGAGATTGACAATGGTATATTCTCATATGTACACATAGTCAATGGTAGTAATTACATTGATGAACTTCATTCTTCCCCTTCCCCTTCCCTTAGACCACTTCCCTGGCTCCACTGAGGATTCTCAACTATTGTCTGGAGTCCCTTTTGTATCTCCACTACTCCCTAGCTTGCACATATTAGAAAACTACAGTAATATATGCATACCCATGTTCATAGCAGCACAATTCACAATAGCCAAATTATGGAACCAACCTAGGTGTCCATCAACAGACGAATGGATTACAAAATTATGGGAAATACACACAATGGAATTCTACTCAGCAATAAAAAAGAACAAAATAATATCTGGAGAACATTATGTTAAGTGAGATTAGCCAATCACAGAAGGAGAAGGGTCATACGTTTTCTCTAATATGCACAATGCAAATTCTTAGAGCAAGAATTGCAAACATGTATATACCCACAACTCCTTCTAAGCCCGACAGACATGACTAATTGATCACAGAACTCCTCCTCCTGTAGCCTGAATGCAGCCTCAGAATTTTTCTCGAATCTTCCTCAAGAAGCAGTCACTGATTAATTTGTAATCTCTTTGCCATCCCTTTCTTAGAGGGAGGCTATTTATTTTGGCTTGAAGAAGCAATAAAATTATTTGAGAAAGGCCTTGAAAAATGAGCCATATTTTAGAGGGTAGGGAACACTCATCTTAAGGGAAAGCAGGAGCAAAGCCAGGGAGGCTGATAGGGTAGAGAAAGAGATGATGAGAAACCTGATGTGACTGTGTGTGCAGTGAGGGATGGGGAATAGATCTTGAGAAACAAGGAAAAGGAAACAAGGAAAAGACTAGGAAATTAGGTTGGGTTCAGGTACAGAGGGCTTAAATAATCCTGTGAAGATATTCATGCTTTCATAAGCCATACAGTATCATGTTCGAGTATTTTTGTTGTTGTTTTATTTACTTATTTTTGTGGTGCTGAGAATTGAACCAGGGTACTCACTAGACAAGTGCCCTACCACTGAGTACTTCCCCAGCCCACCAGGTATGTTTTAGAATAACAGTTCTGGCAGTAGGACACAAAAAAGGCAAGAAGGATAAAGAAAATGGGGGGAGAGGTGTAAGAATTTTAAAAATTCTAGATGATAGACAATTGGAGTCCAAACCAAAATAGTGGCAGTAGGGAAAAAAAGAAGGGAGGCGGGAAGGCAGGGAGGGAGGGAGGGAGGGAGGGAGGGAATAAAAGGAGGAAACTAAGGGAAGCATGTATTTAATACATCTCTATTGTGTGCCTGGCATTGTTCTGGGCTCTGGGATATGGTAGTGAGCCTAACAGATGAAAAAAAAAAATCCCTGACCCTCATGTACTTTACATTTTAGTAGGGTAATACAAATAATAAATAAGTAAACAACAGCAACAACAAAAGATTAGGATTAATCCAAAGATAAGTGCAATGAAGTCGATGAAGCAGAGTAAAGCGATGAAGCGATTTGGGAGACTAGATTGGACAGCCAGGGAAGATTCGCAGCAGACAAGATATTTGGGCTGAGATCTGAATAGCATGAAGGGAACAGCCCGGCAAAGACCTTGGGAGTCAAAGGCCTTAAGGAGGGAAAGCACTTAAAGTGTTTCCAGAGCAGAGGGGAGCCAGTGTGGCTGCGGCCTTGCCAGGGGAAGGGAGGTGATAGGGATGGGTCTGGGGAAGGAAGAGCAGCCCAGTCCAGTTATTCTAAGCTACTCCAGTGTTCTAAACAGGGGGTGCGTCCATTGATTCATATTTTGAGCGGGTCATTTTAGCTCCTTCTTGGAGACTAGACTGGAAATCAGTTAGGAAGCTATCTTCATATTCCAAGCTAGAGCCAACAGTGGCTTGACCTAACATGGTAGCCAAGGGGATGAGGTGAAGCATGCAGACTCAGGTCAGATGCTGGAAGGGAGATGGAATGGATTCAAGATTAAATATGGGGGTGGTGAAGAAAAAGCAGAAATCGAGGGTGATTTACAAGTTTAGGGGCTGAGAAACTGGAGGGGGTGAAAAGTAAGGGAAAAAAGAAAGTAATACTATATATACCTTGTGCTTTTTCCTAAGAGTTTAACACTTACTGTAGTGGGAGAAGTACCATGTTACCACTCTTGCTTTACAATTGGACTCTATGGTTTATCAGAGCTTGGTAGGTATTTCAAAGGGCACAGAAAGAAATCCTCAGAAAATAAGAACGACCTTATTCCATTCTTTTACACTAGTAGGGGAGGGAATGTGGTTATAGTATTTCTGGAGAGCTATTTGGCAAACTGTATCCAGAGCCATAAAAATGTTCACACCCCATTGACTAAGAAATTCCAATTCTAGGAATAGATCCTAAGGCAATGCTTAGAGAAAAGTATAATGATTATGAACATATGTTAATGTCAACATTACTTATAATATGATAATAAATGGAAACATCCTAAGTGCCTGACATTAGATGATTACTTTAAAAATTATGATACAATCATATAATATTATATTAGATAACCATTACAGAAATAAGATTTTAGTAGAATAATTAATGACTGGAGAAAAATTCAGAAGCATAGTACAAAACCATAAAAATGATTATGATCTCAATTCTGTAAACAAGCATATAAGTGATAATAGGGAGAAAATGTGTCATCCTAGCAGCTGGTATTACAATTTCTCTGTGCTAAAGTACTGCAAACATTTGGAAGCTGTGGTTTGATAAGTTGCTTGGGTGGGTGTAAGACCCCTAAGGGTATACTCAAGTAATAAACAATAATCCCTAAACATTCCTGCTTTCTAAATAGGTGCATGCTCTTGATTGTAGGCTTTGCTGAGCAGAAGATAAAGAAATAATTCAAGTCTGCTCATAGAGCAGCATTGCTTTGCATAAGTGAGAGAGGGCAGCTAGGAAGTCAGGGGAGATGAGAGAGAGAAGAGAGAGGGAAGGAGACTGGGAGTTGGGGGAAGGAGGCAGCGCCCTGAGGAGGGAGCTTTGGTGAAGTGTTTAAATGGTGTCCTCAGGTTGTTTGCTGTGGGATTTTTGTTGCACATCCTCTCTTCCAGGTCCCTTAAGGTATCCCTACTAAATTATCTATTCTTCACTATTTAGAGTGGACATCTCTTGTTTATGCCTATCCAGAATCAATTTCATCTTCTGCTAACGACACCTTGGTTTCTTCTGGGAAACCACCTGTCCCTCCCTTCTAGTCCATGTGGTTTGGGTGTTACTGACTCACCTGCTCATGCCTCAAATCCAAGGGTGGGCCCATGACTCAAACCAGACTAGTGAGAGCATCACAGTCCCCTCCCCCAAGGCAGGAGGTTCAGGGAAGGGCCTGTGAGCCCAGTGAACACAACTGTGGCATCCCCTTGGGACTGTTGAGAGAGTGGCATCCTCGCTCCCCTCCTCCCTCCGTGAATTTGTGAGGGGGAAATGTGAGTTTATCAGCAAGAGTTGTGAGGATATCAATCTAGAGCTGGTGTGCCCACTCTTGCCACTGGAAGGAGGGAGTTTGCCTGTGAATGGAGCTAACCCAGGAGACAGAGCTGAGAGATGCACTGAGACTGGGATTTGGCCACACCCAATGCTGGAGGTTTCTTTGTTTTCACACTTCTATTGGTGCATTGTAATTATATATCATAGTGAGGTTCAAAGTGATACACACAGACATGCATACCTCCCTCAGCATCCGCCCTGCTCCCCCTCCTCCCTCCCTATACATGCTAGAGAGATTAGTAGTGATACCTTCATATACGGTCATAACATTATTTGAAGTGTTTTAGTCCTCAACTCTCCTTTTTTTCCCCTCCATACCTCCCTTTCCCAATTCCCTCAACTATCCTACTAGTCTCTCTCCTCATTTATCTGAAGTCCCTTTTATTTCCTATTTTCTCTCTAGCTTTAGCATATGAGAGAAAACATAGGACTCTTGAAATTCTGAAAGTGGCTAATCTGAATGTAATATTTTCTTTCTGTCTCTGTCTCTCCTTTTGTAGTGCTGGGGATTGAACCCAGGGGCATTCTACCTCTGAGACATACCCCAACCCTATTTTATTTTTTATTTGGAAACAGAGTCTTGCTAAATTGCTGAGGCTGGCTTTCTGTGATCCTCCTGTCTCAGGTGTGTACCACCATGCCCAGTCACATAATATTCTATAGTGCCATCCATTTTCCTACAAATGATATAATTTTGTTCTTCTTTATGGCTGAGTAAAATTCCATTATGTGTATATACCGCATTTTCTTTATCCATTCATTTGTTGACAAACATCTAGGTGGCTATTGTGAACTGTGCTGCTATAAACATGGATATGCATGTATCACTATAGTATTCTGACTTTAATTCTTTTGGAATGATACAGAGGAGTGGTATGGCTGGGCTACATGGTGTTTCCATTACTAATCTTTTGAGAAACCTCCACACCGGTCTCCATAGTGGTTGTACAAATTTACAATCCCACCAACAGTGTATAAGAGTTTCTATTTCCCCACATCCTTGACAGATGCTGGAGTTATTGCTAGATGCTTTTTGGGGTCTGATGTGTAAGTGTGACTGTGGTGGTGGTAAAAAGGGGAGTCTTGAAAAAAATGTATCACAAATTCAGCCGGACGTAGTGGTACACACCTGTAATCCCAGTACTTGGGAGGCTGAGACAGGAGGATCACAGGTTCAAGGCCAGCCTCATCAACTCAGTGAGACCCTCAGTAACTTAGCAAGACCTTGTTTCAAAATTAAAAATAATAAAAAGGGTTAGGGGTGTAGCTTGGAGGCAAATGCCCCTGGTTTCAATCCCCAGTTTTTAAACTCATTCAGATTTAAAAACATGTATGGAATTAGTATAACAAAAGCCTGGATGGATACTCACCACCAACCTAAGAAACAGAATGTCACCAACATAGTGAAAACAATCTTTTTACTTCTTGATTTCTGTACCACCTTCCTCAACTTGATGTTTATTTCTTCTAATCCTCCATTTTCCACTTTTAGATAAATATGTATTTGTGAACTATATTTATATATATCCTTCAAAAATTATACATACAATGGTGTTAATATATGCATTCTTTGCAACTTACTTTGTTTCATTCCAAGATTTTGTGTACCTATTGCAAACTCAAAAAAAAAAAAGGGAAGGAGTAGCCAATGTTATAATTATGCATATAAAAATGGAGTGAAATGCATGAAAACACTTGGTGGTAGCACTGTGGGTAATTTTTAAAATTTTGTTTTAAACTTGTCTCTGTTTTCTGTGTTAAATATGTATTAGTAATATAATCATAAAAACCATTATAAATAAAGATTAGGAGACAGTTGTTGCAGAGTGACCCCTCCAGGGTAAAAATGGCACAGATTCATTAGCAGAGTGCAAGGGAGAAAGGATTCACAACATGAGCCTGACATGAAAATACCATTAGATATTTCTCTGAAGAACCCTCTTTCACTATGCCACTTGACTCCCTGTGGGCAAAAATCCGTATTTCTCAGGAAGGTCTAGGTCTTGGAGATGGGGCATGGTTTTCTCAGAGGGTCTTGCTATTTTTGCTTGGTTTCATTGGAATCAAGAGAGGAAGCAACCAGTTGGGAGTGGCAAACTGATGTTCTTTGTTTTTCTTCTTCCTTCACAGTCTCAGAGCTCCCCCCCCCACCTTAGAAGTGGATAGCTTTCTGAGCCCCCAGCTGGAACCTAGCCCTATGAGTCACCCCACTTAATAGCGCTGAAGCAAGGAAAAAATAACAACGACAAAATACTATCAGTCTTTATATAGGGTGCTTTGGAAGATGGTACTGGAATGGAAGAAGCAATGAGAAATTGTTCCCCAAATTAGGGATAAGGCAGTTCGGATTTAGAATCTGCTAGCAAGAAAGGGCCTTAAAAGTGAGATAATCCAACCCTCTCATTTTGCAGATGCAAGGAGTGACTCAAAGAGAATCAAGGTGATGGCCCAAGGTCACACACCTACATCATGGTAGAGCTTGGATTTGACTGTGCATGTCTCCATCTTTTTGCTCTATTATTTTAGCTGAAGAACAGCAGTGAAGCCATTGCTTTTGCTATGAGCTATGCTGAGATCACCAGATTTCATATTAAATGATTCCAGGTTGCCTCCCCCTCCTTTTTTTTTTTGTAGCAGGGCAACCTTGTAGCCAGCAAACATATATGAGTGTGTCTATCTGTAACAGAAACAACAGGTGCCAATCTGGACCTCTGAAAAGATTGGGAGATGGCAGGAAAACCCACAGTGGTTTTCAGGAGAAGAGTGAGTGAGAGTCTGTGGACTGATATTTAGTAGCTGCAATAATGAAACTCCTCAAAACAAGAATGCAATGATGAATTAAAAGAAAGACTCTAGAAATTTCAAGGTGTGGGCATTTTTTTTTCTCTGATAGGTATCAAAATTAGACATTGGGGATTTAATGAGAAATATTGCTAACAATGAGTGACATTTCTAAACAAGGTCTTAGGCCAATATATTGGCAGCTCATCCCTTAAATTGTTGCATCCTCAAATAAGGGGCATTGGTACTCAAAACAACAGCTCAGGGTGCTGGGAAAGGCTCAGTCATCAGAGCGTCTAAGTCTCAATTGGGGCAACTATCTGTTATTCTTAAGGTAGAAAGCAAAACTTTACCATTATTTTAAATTTAAACATTTTTTAAAAATATATTTGGAATTTTCCCTAAGATAACTGGAATCTCAAATTAACTGGACATCCCATTCCTTTTCCTGATCTTTTTAGGTAATTTGTGTCCTCTTGTACACAAAATGGTAGAAGCAAAAAATTGTCCAAACAGCCGAAAAAAAGGGGGGGCAGTTTCAGATGTCATTGCCACAAGATTTAGAAAAATGGGTCTGTATAGAGAGAACTTCTCTAATGAGCAAATGCACTCGCCATCCTACACCATTTTCTCAGAAGCATAAATGTTCATTTATCCATTTAGGCAAAATTTTAAATGAGTCATTGAGAACATAAACTAGGGAGAAAGAATGGCTAGGAGTGTACAGCAGAAGCGAGAGCAAATATTTAAACTGTAAAATGGAGCCGGGCTACTTTAGAAGTGCATTCATGAGGAACGGGGTGGGAGGAATCCAACAGGGAGCAGGTGGTTGAAGCATGCACAGGCTCAGGGAGAGGACACAACAGTATGGACGCTGCAACAAAGGACACAGAGACAGGACAAAGAATGAGTGATTTAGGAAATACTTGATTCTGAAAAGAATTTTTGCTGAGATGATTCCGGGACACTAATGTATAAAGAAGATGTTTGTTGCTTGTTGTAAATTGTTCTGAATTCAGCCTCTGTTCCACAAACATTTATTGAGCACCTACCAGGTTCTAGGGGCTCAGAAATGGCAAAGATGCTTCATCTATACCGCTTCCCATTGATTTTTTTTTTCTACATGAAACCACCCTCCACATTGATGCCTTACCATTTCCCCATCCTCCATCACTCATCTACTGAACCCACTTCTTGGTGAAGCCCTCTCTGATCCTTCCAGTCAGCTCTGTCCCCTGCTTCTTGAGGTCCCACAGTTATGGAGTGATGATTAGTCTCATACACTTGTTATTTGAGGTCTACTTTGGAAGTCATTTGGAGACATATCTTTGGCCCCTTTACCCCAAGTCACTAGCAATTTTAACTTCCTGGAAGATAGGAAACATTTTGCAACAAGTGTAGTATAAAAAAAAGGAAGGAAGAAAGGAAGGGAGAAAAACTTTGGAATTTATCATCAGGAGTTCTGAATGTATAGCCTGGAAGGGATTATCCTTAACTGCGATTCTGTGTAAGTCACTTAATTTTTCTGAGTCTCACTTTTCTCATCTGAAGTGCTGCTGTGAAAGTAGATGTGGTCACTTATGTAACTCCTTAGTCCCCTTCTGCCACACTGGCTCTCCCGCCAGGGTTTGCCATGCCATTGATGGGTACCCATTCATGACCAAACCCAGGAAACATTCTTGACAATTACCTCTCCCCCACTTCCTTTTCTAATCAGTCTCAACATGGCATTGATTCCACCTCCTGAGTGGTCTTCAAAGCCAGACATATTTTTCTTTTTCTTTTTTTTTTTTTTTTGCGGTACCGGGGATTGAACGCAGGGGCGTTCTACCTCTGCGCTACGCCCCCGGCCCTATTTTTTATCCTTTATTTTGAAACCAGGTCTCACGAAGTTGCGGAGGGCCTCACTAAGGGGAGAGAGAGAGAGAGAGAGAGAGAGAGAGAAAGAAAGAGAGAGCGAGCGAGCTGAGGCTGGCCGCGAACCCGGATCCTCCGGTCTCTGCCTCCCAAAGTACTGGGATTACAAGCATGTGCCACCACGCCCGGCCTAGCCAGACATATTTTTCTATCACACTCCAGCATTATTTCTTGGACTCTGTTGTCTCTCCTTTTGAATATTCTAAAAGTCTATTTACAGGTCATCCCCTCTTGCCCACCTCTCATCCATCCTCCAAGCCACATGCAGAATGATCTTTGTAAAACACAAACCTCATCAGGTTGTTGGTTTTCCAAACCTTCCAGTGGTTTCTGGTAGCTCTAGTCTTTAAAATTCATTCATTGTCTCTCATTAACCTAACCTACACGTGTTCTTTCAGATGATGCTATTCTTTACCTCACTCAATCTCTATGTTCTAGTCGCAAAGCTTTCTACCTGCTTTCTGGGCACCTTAGGGCTTTCACATGTCCTATCTTCTTAGACTGGGAAGTCCCATCCCACCTGTATGCTTTGGGTCTTTTATCTTTTCAGCCTCAGCTGAAACCATTACTTCTTGGGAAACCACTTCCTTTACAAACCAGTCAAGGCCCCTCCATCGTCTGCTTCCTTTGCATTTGCACCTGCCTTCCTGACGCCATGTTTAAAATCAAATGATATGCTGGGTGTGGTAGCATCTGTCTGTAATCCCAGTACTTGAGAAGCTGAGACACAAAGATTGTAGGTTCGAGGCTAGCCTCAGAAACTTAGGAAGACCCTGTTTCAAAATAAAAAAAAAAGGCCGGGTGTGGTGGCGCATGCTTGTAATCCCAGTACTTGGGAGGCTGAGACCGGAGGATCTGGGTTCGCGGCCAGCCTCAGCTGCTTAGTGAGGCCCTCCGCAACTTCGTAAGACGCGGTTTCAAAATAAAGTATAAAAAATAGGGCCAGGGATGTAGCTTGGAGGTAGAATGCCCCTAGGTTCAATCCCCAGTACCGCAAAATAAAATAAAATAAAATAAAATAAAATAAAATAAAATAAAATAAAATAAAAATAAAAAAGGCTGGTGGTATAGCTTGGAGGTAGACTATCCCTAAATTCAATCCCTAGTACCAAAAAAAGAAAAAGAAAAAAGATCTTCATTGGCGCAAGTATATGCTCATGTCTATCTTCCCCACTAAACCATAAACACAGCGAAGACAGATCTTTGTCTTGCTCATCCTTGTATCTCCAACTATGAGCAGAGGGTCTGGGATATGTAAGGTAGCTGTCGTCAACCAATGAAAGCCAATGCACCCTTCTTATAATAATATTTTGTAACACACCCTTTTCTATCCTGAACTGAAATTCATACATGACAGACTCTGCCTATACTTCCAGTTTCAAAAAAAAATCAATTGCAATGTAAGTGTGAGGGAAGGATTAAAAGGAAATTTAATTAATTAAAAGGAAAGTAAAGGATTTTATGACACCATGCAGTTTGTGGTTGTTTGAGCGCAAACGCACTAGAAGACATTATGTAAAAGTCAGATACTTGCACCTACTCCAAGAATCCAGGAACTTCACACATCCAGCAGTGCAGGTGTCAGTCTCAAATGCCATGCGCCATGTCACCTTCCATCACGTCATTTCCTTAAAATGACAAACAACTTTCAGTGGAGTTATCTTTAAAGTTACAAACTACTTGTGATTTACATGGAAATTGCATTCCTGGAAAATTTAGTGTACATTAAAACCTGCTAATAAAAAGGAGTCATGCCTATGCAAAATGGAATTAGATAGCAGACAAATATAAACAGGTTTCTTTCTCACCTATATGGATAATGGGTAGGACATTAGAAACTCATGTGGAATATGGATAGTTGTTCATTAGGCAGGACTAGACTCACACATTTCAAAGTAGCTAGCATGCTTGGCCCTTGTCTAATAAATGCCAATATTGCTCTCTCAAATCATTGTTATAACCAAAAAATGTTCCCATGATTTTCTAAAATATTACCCCAGGGTCAGTCTGAAAACTGTTGACATAAAGTATGATTTTGTACCACCCAAATTTTGTACATGGTAGGAACTATAAAAAATCTTATTAATGAATGGAGTATAAAAAGAAAAAAATTTGGTAAGATAGTTTATGTCTGTGAAGCCAGTACAGTGAATATATTTCTTTACTCAGTTTAACTTGAAATGATTAGGCTTGGTCAGCAAATGTGGGCAGCTAACCATCTTTTACCAGGTGTAAATTAAGTAGACATGTTTATTTTCCCATATTCCACAAACATGAATTAAGTATCTTTGGGGTGCTAGGACTACATTCTGGGATCCAAAGAGAAATACAACAGAGTCCCCATAAGGCAGTTATACCAGGAAGGGACACAGTATTGAAAAAGAAATGGAATGTATTCAGCAGTCTGGCAGTTAGCAAAGCTCATAAAAAATGACTTTCCCTTAAAAAGTTTTTTACAGTGTTGTGCTTTTATTAAAAATCCTAGTTTTTTTTTTCTCCTGAGAGAATCATTCTGCTGGAGCAACAAGCAGAAACAAAGCAGAGTGGGTAACATCCAAGAAAATGACTTTGGATCCATAATGTACATATCCTACACAATAAACACTGTCACTCCGTGTAAACTGGCGAGAGTGGGGTAAGAAACTTGCTATTATGGAAATCATTCTAACACTTCTCAGTGCTACAGATGTAGCCTCAAAAAAAAAAAAAATCACAACCGTATCGAAATGGAAACAGATTGCTGGATTCAGCAGGAAGGTTGACAGGCAGCGAATATTTCTGTTAAGAAAACATTCCCACCAAACTCCTTCTACCTCTGGGTTTGATGTTGTGTCCAGCTGGGGGTGCAGCAAAGGGATTCCGGGACTGAGTGACACGTGGTTCTGTCACAGTAGCCAGTGTAAACCCAGTGGCTGAAATCAGATCTGCCACTCACTCCTTCACCCCACAAACAGTTACAGAACCCCCACTCTGAGCCAGGCACCATTTAGTTGCTAAGCTGTAACAGTAAATAAGGTAGAAAGAGTTCTGCTCATGGGCACTTCTAGGGAACAACTAAGTACACGAAGAGGTCAATAGATATGCCGATATCTATAGCAATAGATGCCAAGAAGGACGTAAAGTGAAGTTATTGCTGATGGGCGGTTGGAAGTGGGGCTGGGAAGCTGTTTGTCTGGGTGGCCAGTACAGGTCTGTGCTGAATTGTCAGGGGTCATTTCTGCCTGAGGGAGTCACCTAGGAACTCAGATCTGAATGATGACCATCTTACTCATGTCACCAGTGTCCTCTCAACACATTTGGGTCCAATGGGGTGGGTCTCTTAATACCGGGTCCCTTGGTTCCCAATAGAACTGGAGAATAGGCAGGTATGGTGTTTCTTCTTTAACTTAATAAGTGCATCCTATACTCCTAAGAGACAACATAAAAGTGCAAAGCACTTGGGACGGGAAGGTTGGAGACCTGGGTACTGGTTCTAATGTCTTCTGACAACAGACTGAGTGACCTTAGGCAAGTCACCTGTCAGACTGGATCTGCTTATCTGTAAAATGAAGACAGACTGTATGCTCTATCAAGAAGCCCCCCCCCCGTCTGATTGCTCCCAGCTGTCTCTCTAGCACCCAGCACGCAGCATCTATCAGTGGTGAATGACCAATAAAAGCTATTTTTTTGCTTCCCTTATTAGTTCATAGGTAAGAATTCTTCCCACCTTAACATTTTACTGTTTTACCTTGATTTTTTTTATGATACAAAACAACTAAAAAAATACCTCTATTTCTGATTCTGTTACATCTGGTTCTGCTACTAGGGGTTCTACTACTTCCCCTCTCCTTTCTGGGGCTCATTTCCCATCATCCATGAACTTAAGAAGGTTATCTCTGCAATTCGTCCTGGCTCTAGAATTACAGATTTTTAATTAAATTTTGCAAATAAAATTGTATTTCAAATACACTAGGGGGACCCCGTGGTGAATTTAAAAAATAATTATGTAGTGGAATTCTTTCCCAAAGCAAAAGGTGTCATTTTTTATATTATTCTTCCAGGATGAATCTTAGAGCTTGAGAATGGGCTTTCTTAGAGGCATGCCAAGGTTTCAAAGCATCACTGTTGCTTGCTTCCATTGAGTTGTCAGGGTCAAGGGTCCTTTTCAGCTCTAGCAAAACACCCCAGGCTGTTAGGGAGAGGTGTGAGCACAGGAACTTGACACTGGATCTCCCGGAAGCTACATTCTGCTTTGGGTATGGACTCCTTGCCCCCTCCTTTCTTTCCCTCTTCCTTCCCTTTCCTTCCTCTCTCCTTCTCCTTCCTTCCTCCCTTCCTCCCTCCCTCCCTCTTTCCTTCCCTCTTTCCTTCCTTCCTTCCTTCCTTCCTTCCTTCCTTCCTTCCTTCATCCCTTCATCCCTTCCTTCTTTTTGTTTTATTGGCAATTGTGGCAACATTTCCAATAAATTATTTCCATATGGGGAAGACCTAGAAATCACACTCTTTCCCAAGAATGGAATCAGGATCAGGGAGAAATGATTTAAAAAGAATCTCTTTCTTAAAAGAAATAAAAAGTAAATGAAATAGTATTAATAAAGAAGCTAACATTTATTTTTTATACTATGTACCAGACACAATGACCCCCATGAAGCAGGTGCTGCAATTATGACCACTTCATGGATAAAAAAAAACCTGTGGCATCTCATTTGAAACCTTGTGGAGATGGAACACCTTACATAGGTTTAGAGGAAAAGTGAACGAGAACAAGAGGAGGGATCGAGGCGAGAATGGGAGATGCTAACTGAAGGGTCAATGGTAAAAATTGGAAAGAGCCCAAACTAAAAGTCAGGGCGTTTGATTTCTGGTCCTAGCGCCCCTACTGACACATCTGCAAAATGGAGAGAATACGTTCACCTTGAGGGTGATGTACATGAGGGAGCAGCCCAGTGTCTCCAGTGTTCAGTAAGAGCTACAATGGTCTTCCTGTCTGATCACAAGCAAACCTTTGCCTAATTTTTTTTGTCCTTCTCTGCCATGCCACATTTCTCCCCATGTTCTATCCCAAACCTCTCCAATGGGGAACATAAGGTCTCAGGAAAACCTCCATTCATTCTTTTTAGTTAGATATCACAAAATGGCAGCCCAGAGATTGGATCTGGCCTATGGTTGTGTTTTGTATGACCAATATTCCATTTGTAAAAATGTTTGAATTTATTGCCACCACCTAACATTGGAGAGATACATACAAAAGTACAGAATTTTGGATTTTCTTGAAAGATCAGAAGATTTGGGAGCACAGGGCCTTCTCCTACCCACCAGTCATTGTCTGAACTTCATTGGCCCGAGGATCTCCAACCAACCAGTCTCCATATTTATTATTTCAATATATTCATTTGCATTTCAAGTCTGGCATCTGCAAACATTGGAACTGTGACCCTTTAAGTCCATATGATCCTTTCTTCTGGGCTTCTTTGAAAATGTAAATTCTTCTGGGACAGGAATCACACAAATGAGAGGTTGACAGGATGAAGTCCTTTCTAAATGTCCAAGGAAAGACCAAGATAGCATGCCTTCTCCAGGGATAGGGTAAGAAGTTGTAAAAGTAGAAGGACATGAGGTAGGCACTCAGAACATTTTTCCTGAATAAATTAAAGAGAAGCAGTGTGCTATGAAGGGGTGTCTGAGGTCAAGCTTTTGCAAATGAGTTGCACAGACTCCAGCCAACACCAAGATCCATTCTCCATGCACCAGGATGGACTCAGCTAAAGAAGACCTGCACCATCCATCCCTGGACACTTACAATTCCATATTTCCTGAACTAAATCTGGGATCACGTGTCCTAAATTAAAAATGAGGACAAAGTCCAACCAAATATTAATTTGTCATTTGAATTCAAATTAAACACATTTATTGTTATCTGTATTACATGCTGGGCACTTTTCTAGGCTTCGAAAGTATAGGATGAACCAGAGATATTTCTTGTTCTCAAGAAACTGGGTTTTGTCAGGAATTAGGAAAGAAATCAGCAATTACAGAATGGGATAAGTGTCATTTTGAGAAATACAGGTTGTTATGACAGGAGCTCCAGAGAGGAGAGTCATCTGTGTCCCCATTAGCCTATACGGCGTCTTTATGAGAACTGGCAAAGGGATTATTCATCCGAGAAGGTGCAACCCAGCTCAGGGTACATGGCTTGTTAAACACATCTTAATCTGAAAATCAGGTGTCTTGACCTGGTGCCTTTGGCCACAAATGAGATGATGCTATTAGGTAGGTAGTTGTATCAATTAGGATATATTCTGCTACAAGTAATAGGAAAACCAATTAACTATGACTCTAACCATAGGACATGTACTGTTTACTTAACAAAAGGTCTGGAAGTAGCTGGCCCCAAGGTTGATGCATCAGGTCTGTGATCTATGAGTCTGTCTCAACTATTCTCTTCTCCTCATGTTCACAAGATGACTATGGCTGGCCCAGGTGTATGTACACAGCCATTTTCAAAGACAGGATATGGAGCGACAAGAGTGACCAAAGACAATTTTCCTTGCACATCTTTGCTTTGTTCAGGGAGGAAAATCTTTCCACAAAGTATCCCCGGACCTGCACATTCCCCTGAACATTTCATCTTCTTGAGTCACATGGTCACGTGGTCAGGAGTCACATGGTCACATGGTCATTCCAGCTGAAAGACAGTCCAGGAAAGCAAGTATGTGGCTTTTTCAATCTTTTGAGTGGGAGATACTTTTGGGAGAAGGGAGTCTGGGAATGTTCACTGAGTGGGCAACTTGGAGAGCCAGCCATCCAAACTCAGATTTGGAAGGTGAGTAAAGGTTTCCTAGAAGAAGAAGAGCTGTTGATCTGAGTCCTGACAGATGAGTTCAGCGCGGGAAGCACGAGGGAGGAGCCAGAGAGTGGAGGCTGCAGAGGCCAGCGGAGGGAGGGACAGTGTGAGAGCACATGGTGGCAAATTTTGCAGGGTGTGCTAAGATCTTACAGAAATAGAAAAAGTATGATAAAAGAGGGGGCAGAAGAAGTAAGGCTCAGCTTCATGACAAAGGGATTTGTAAGCTGTAAGGAAGAGGCAAATAGTAAATTATTATCTGAATGAAAGTACTAGAATATCTGACATGTCAGTATGATACATGTGATTTTTTTTTTTTTTTGATACTGGGGATTGAACTCAATGGCATTCTACCTCCGAGCCACAATACCTACAGCCCTTTTTATTTTTATTTCATTTTTTTATTTTGTGGGTGTGTGTGGTGCTGGGGTTTTAACCCAGGGGCATTCTACCTCTGAGCTACAACCCTTGCCCTATTTTATTTTTGATTTGGAAACAGGGTCTTGCTAAGTTGCTGTGAGCCTTGCTAAGTTGCTGAGGCTGGCTTTGAACCTGCGATCTTCCTGTTTCAGCCTCCCAAGTACTGGGATTTCAGGTGTACACCACTGTGCCTGGCTAAGATAGATACAAACTTTATTTATTTATTTATTTATTTATTTATTTATTTATTTAGTGGAACTGGGGATTGAACCCAGGGGCATTCTACCTCTGAGCTACACCCCCAGCCCTATTTTTATTCTTTATTTTGAAACAGGATCTCACTAAGTTTCAGAGGGCCTCACTAAGTAGCTGAGGCTGGCTGCGAACCTGTGATCCTCCTGTCTCAGCCTCCCAAGTACTGGGATTATAAGTGTGTGCTACCATGTCCGGCTAGATATAAACTTTAAATGTGTAATCCTGCATCATTTCAGGTATCTGAGCATTCAATATATGGTGTCCTAGTAGTGAGCACTACTAGTGAGCGCTGTGTTAACTTTGTGTCACTCTGACCAAAATACCTGACAAGAACAACTTAGAGCAGGAAGCATTTATTTTGGCTCATGTTTTCAGAGATTTCAGTCCATGGTTGGCCAACCCCATTGCTCTGGGCAGAGTATCATGGCAGAAAGGTGTGGTGCCGAAAAGCTGCTCAGCTCATGGCAGCCAGGAAGCAGAGAGAGAAAGAGGAAATGACGGGGAAAAGATAAACCCTTCCTGGTTACACACCCAGAGACCTATTTCCTCCAACTAAGTCCTGCCTCCCAGTAGTGTGTTCAGCTATCAATGGATTAATGAATTTGATGGATTAATCCACTGGTGAGGACAAACTCCTCATGACCCAGGCATTGCCCAAAAGCCCGGCTCTGAACCTCGCTGCATTGAGCAGCATGCTTTCAACACATGGGCTTTAGGGGGACATTCCAAATGCAAATCATAATAAGCACCCACAGGGAAAGACCAGGATCCCTTGAAAATTTCTGATCTGTCCTTCCTTGAGAAAGAAAACTTCAGACCACCCGATGGCAATGGTGATGATGACAATGGTGGCAGCTAATACCCGTTGAACCCTTATCACGCAGCAGGCACCGTTCTAAGTTGTTGAAATACAGTAAGTCATTAAATATTTCCAATAGCTTTATGAGGCAAGTGCTACTAATTTTCCATTCTGCAGATGAAACAAACTGAAGCACAGGTGGGTTAAATGCCCTGACCAAGATCAACACAGAGTGGTCCAATCAGGAGGCAGAAGAGCACTTGGTGTTTAAAATTCTGTCTCCCTGTCATTGGGTCATGACTTCTGGGTCTATTTGTTTGATCCAGCAGAGATCAACCCTAACTTCCCTGGGCTACATGGCTAACATGGTAAGTATTACCCAGGGAACAGAAGCGAGAGTGGGCTGGTGTTCTCTAAGGATTGCTGTGCTAGGGAGAACAACCTGAAAGCCAGGGGCCTGGTCAAGAGAAATCCATATGAGAATGTGGCTGTTTTATTAACAGCATAGCCTTGGTTTCTGGTCCAATGAAGTCTTTTGCTTAGAGTCTAATCAAAGCTATTGCTACCACCACATGTTTAGTTCAAATGTGAGGCTTCTTTTACTAAAGAAAGAAAGGGAGGGCAGATATTGGGTCACAATCATTAATCTTAGCCTCCATAAGTAATGTACCTCTTTGACCCTTCATTGCACAATGAGTAAATGGGGCTAATGTGATCTGCTTTATTAGGATTTTGGAGGGTAGAAGGACATATTCATGTCAACATACCCAGCACACAACAGATGCCCAGCAGATGGAAATGAGTATAATTTTGCATGTAACATGTCTGGCACCTGGTGGGCATGAGTCATCTCTCTTGTCCCACATACATGCAGAATGACATGTATGAAAGAAGCTAAAAGAAGCCAAGGCCTGAACTGGCACCGGCTTGATATATGTGATTCCCACTGTTGATGCCATGTACCCTCACCTATTTTATCTGCAACAGGTCTGATGTTAAACAAGTAGGACCTAAAAACGAAAAGTGACCCCTTGTCAAATTACCTTTCAATTAAGTTCACCCTGTAGCAATTTTGGAGGTGATTGCTGTCTAAGATCAGTATTAGGGGAAAGTAAAGGTCAATGGGGCTCCTTCAATGACTAGAAACTCTTCATTCTAGGGATGAGGTTAGCTAAGTAAAGCTAAGCTCTTAAAGCAACTAGGATAACCTCATCACCTCAGAGCCAGAGCTTGGAGCCACACTCATGTTGGGGATCCTCCTAGGGGCCCAGGGTCTGGCTTTCATTGATGACATCCAGTCCAGGCCTTCCTGGGCTCCTCAGAGAATAGCAGAGAGCTGAAGGATCAGGCAGCATCCCAACCAGTAGAGGGATTCTTAGAGCACCATTGTCTCCTCCACTCACAGGGGCAAGCCATTCCCAAAGAACCCAAGCAGCAACCAGCTGGAGGCCACTTGGGTGAAACCACGTTTAGGACTCCAGAAAGCCAGGCTTTCTCTCCAAATCCTTCCCTAAACTACTGTGGATGGAATCAGCTCTGAGAAGTTACCAGATATAGAGCCTCAAGGTGGGGTTTGAGCCGATTTCCAGAAGAGATGTGCTCAACCCTTCACTTTGCATCTGGTTGCAGTCCATTTTATTGATTAATTAACATATTCATTCCTTCCTTCAGTGGTGGTTATTAAGTGCTTACCCTGTATTAGGTACTGGAAATGTTAAAGCTAGCCTTAAGGGAAGAAACTTGACAGCAACACAAAAAAGCAATAGACATTATGAGGGAGGCCAAGATGGAAAAGGTGTGGGGTAAAAATGGGAGAAAGGAATACAGTTTCACTTTGTGTGCTCTTTGATGTTTTTATGGCCAACAATTTATTCCCAAGTAACATCTTTTTTTATGTCAAATCTAATACATATTTATTGCAGAAAACTTGGAAGCTACAGAAGAACAGAGGGTAGAAAATGATCCCACATAACTTCACAGGAGAGATAAGCATTTCCAGATTCTTAGCCTATACCCACTTAGTCTCCCACTACCCTGAGTTCTCCCTTCCCAGAGTCCCTTGAAGGATATGGGGGCCCTGACATTCATTTCTAGTAGAGGATGGGAAGGTGGGACTTTAGAGAATATCTCTTCTGTAGATTTAGCAATAATAGTTAGAATCCCCCTCACACCCATTTAAAAAGTTTTAAAAAACTAAGAGGGCGCTAACTAAACAACACAAAATTGGAATTAGAGAAAGCAGCAGGACATTATAAGGACTTTAGATTTCCTCTCAAGTAGACTGTTGTGAGGTTTTGAGCAGAGAAGTGGCATGCTCTGATTTATCATTTTAAAAGATTATTTTAGCTGATGTATGGGGACAAATTAAGAGGTTTCTGCACCAGCCCAGGCAAAATCTAAGACCAATAGAAGAACAGCCCTCCAAAGATACCCATTCCTAATCAGATATTCTGAAATATGTAAATGTTACCTCAGGAACAAAAAAGATCTTCCTACAATGTAATTAAGGATCTCAGGATGAGAAGATTATGCTGTACGGTCCAGGTGGGCGCTCAGTGAAAGCACAAATGTCTTGATAAGGAGGAGAAAATCATGTACAAAGGACAAGGCTATGTGACAATGGAGGCAAAGATTGGAATGATGAGGCCACAAGCCAAGAAATACTAGCAGCCCCCAGTGTTTTCACTGAGAAAGGCAAGGAACAGTTTCTTCCCTAGAACTGCTGGAGAGACTGTAGTCCTGTTGACATTTTTATTTTTTATTTCAGCCACGTGATACTAATTTGTGACTTCTGGTCTCTAGAATTGTTAGCTAGTACATTTCTGTTGTCTAAAGCCAACCAGTTTGTGGTATTGTGTTATAGCATCCATAGGAAACTAATAGAGATCATGGTGTTAGGAGGTAAAATGCTGCTGTAATAATTATATACAAATGTGGAAATGAATTTGGAATCGAATAATGGATAGAAGCTGGAGGAATTTTGAGGTGCATTATAAGAAAAAAAAAACACCCTAGATTTCCTTAAACGGACTATTGGTAGAAATATCAACAATAATAGCATTTCTGGTAAGGGATCAGAAGAAAAACAAAAGCATGCCAGAAAAAGCCTGCATCATCTCAGGGAATATATTTATCATCATAAAAAGAATGTTAGTAGAAATCTGAACATTTAAGGTGCTTCTGGTGTGGGCATGGAAGAAAATGAAGACAGTTACTGGAAACTAGAGGAAAAGCAATCCTTGTTGTATAGTGGTGGGAAACTTCACTGAATTTTGTCCTACAGTTTCGTGGAAAGCAGAATTTAGGAGTAATGAACTTGAATATTTACTCAAAGAGATTTCCAAGCAGAGCATTGAATGTGTGGCCTGATTTCTTCTTGGTGATTTTAATATAATGTGAGGCGAAACAGATCACTTGAGGGGGAATCTGCAAAGCAAAAATGAACCAGACCTGATGCTTCTGAAAATTCTCAGTCTGTCCGGATCATAAAAGATGTTAAAATTGGGAGAGTCACTGTTCAGAGAGAGTGCTCTGGAGAGAAGTCCAAGTGTGTGGCTGGACAGCTTTTTGCTAATGCTAATGAGATTAAAGAGAGATTATTCAGAAGGATCCAAGGAGGATCTTCTAGTCTAAGAGCATGAATTTGCCAGGCGTGGTGGCGCACGCTTGTAATCCCAGTACTTGGGAGGCTGAGACTGGAGGATCCGGGTTTGCGACCAGCCTCAGCTACTTAGTGAGGCCCTCCGCAACTTAGTGAGACCCTGTTTCCAAATAAAGAATAAAAAATAGGGCTGGAGGTGTAGCTCGTAGGTAGAATGTCCCTGGGTTTAATCCCCGGTACCGCAAAAAAAAAGAACATGAATTTGTGTGACATGCACAGGAGACACAAATGGTCTCTGAGAATGCTATACCAGAAGAAATACTACCAATTTAGATGAAAAGAGAAAGACTGGATGAAATGAAAGAAACCTGTTGGACTTTCTAATATTTAATATTCAAAACACAAGTTGATAAAACTTAGCTGCAAATATGTGCTACCCTTGCTTGACTCCAACAAGCGTCTCTCATGAAAAGGTCACTCTGAGAAAATGTGATGATTTTTAGACAGCAGGGTCTTCTGACTTAAGTGACAGAATCCTTCTTTGGGAATAGCTCATAAGAGTAAATAGAGTTCTAGATTCATGGTGTTGCTGCAAAGGTATTAATGTTCTGGGCTCATCAATTCTTGTATCAAATTCAACTATAGACAGAGGTGCCTGTACAATACTGTTAGCTAAATACAAATATTAAACAATGCTCATTTCAGCAGTGACAGAGTATTTCTAACATTT
Source organism: Glis glis (assembly GCA_004027185.1). NCBI lineage: Eukaryota > Metazoa > Chordata > Mammalia > Rodentia > Gliridae > Glis > Glis glis. Next base: position 20,891 of record PVJS01002094.1, on the reverse strand, counting down.
CTCCTGCTAATTAACAAATCCTCTAGTGTTACCTTTGCAGTAGGTAGAATTGATTTGGTTCCTTCAAATACTAACTGACTGATTCTAGAACCTGGATTTTCTTTAGGGCACTTCATTCGTTTTACCCACCACTCCTACTTGCTCAGGCACCTACGTATGGGTCATCGTTCATGCTGATGTGTGTTAAACTAGACAACACATGAATTTCGAATTTTTTTTCCACTTTGGTACTTCAGTTTCACTATTCATAAAGGGTCAATGAGCGACCTGTTTCATTATAGTCATGGTGCAATAGTACAGTGCCTGTCATAGAGCTGGCAAACCCTGAGAAAAAGCCTGGTATGCAAGTGATTGATTAATAAACAGCTCCCAGGAGAAGCAAAAAGGGAAAGGGAGAAGCTGGACAGGGAAGGGAAGTAGCCAAGCACGGGTGTGACTTCTAGCAAAGTTCCACAGCAGGAAGTTTTAGTCTCTTCTTCCAGAAGAGTTCTGTGTTACATTTCATTCACATCTGATGCAGGGGAGCTGGACTCCATTTACCTGAGGGCAGTGCACCTCAAAAAAATCACTGGAGCAGACTTTGAGAGGAAGAACCAACCAAAGATGAGAGGAAGGGCACATGGAAATGGCAAAAAGAATTTGAGATCTGTGCAGAACACTAGGTATTTGCTCCGCAACGACCCTCTAAGTGTTTTCCCTAGACTAGGTTCTGTCCCCAAAGATTCATCTGCAATGGACCAGAAATGAAAAGTAAGCACTTAGAAAATTTTATAGTGAATTTGCAGGAATTTTATGTCTGTTGAATCTAATAATAATAAAAAGTGGGCTTTATTTTATTTCATTTTTCTGGTCATATTTTTAAAATTACAATTTACAAAAGCACTGGTTTATGGTATTTTAGAGAAAAAAAATGTGGCCCTTGATCACAGAAGCACTGGGCTATGGTACACATAAAAATGTGAGAGATGAATGGATTACAAAACTATGGGAAATACACACAATGGAATTCTACTCATCAAGAAAGAAGAACAAAATTATATCATTTGCAAGAAAATGGAAGAACCCGGAGAACATTATGTTAAATGAGATCAACCAATCATAGAAAGAGAAGGGTCATATGTTTTTTCTAATATGTGCAAGCTAGGGAGTAGATGGGATACAAGAGGGACTCCAGATAATGGTGGAGAAGCCTCAGTGGAGCCAGGGAGGTGGTCTAAGGGAAGGGGAAGGGGAAGAATGAAGTTCATTAATGGAATAACTACCATTGACCATGTGTACATATGAGGATATACCTACGTCAATCAGAAAAACATTCATTCATTTATTCATTGCTATGGTTTGAGCATGACTTCTCCTGGAATTCATGCAAAGTTTAATTTCCATTGTGAGGTATTGAGAGGGTAGAAACTTAATCTGACTATAATGTTTAGAAAAGGGGCATTTGGGAGGAGGTTCAGATTAGACAGTGTTACCTGAAGCCCAGCGTGGTGGCCCACGCTTGTAATCCCAGTACTTGGGAGGCTGAGACAGGGGGATCACAGGTTCTCGGCCAGCCTCAGTGACTTAGTGAGGCCCTCCACAACTTAGTGAGATCCTGTTTCAAAATAAAATAAAAATAAATAAGTAAATAAGTAAATAGGGCTGGGAGTGTAGCTTTGAGGTAGAATGCTCCCGAGTTCAATCCCCAGTACCACACACACATACACACACACATACACACACACAGACACACACACACATACACACACACACGATAATATCATCCTAGTGGATTCTGTATGACTGAATACTGGTGGCTTATTTAGAAAAGGGAGAGAGACCAGAGGAGACATACATGCCTTTTCTCTCTCTCTTGCCGTGTGATGCTCTGTGCCACCTTGGGACTCTGCCAGCAAGAAGGGCATCACCAGCAGAGACCCTTACACCTTGTACCTCCAGAACTGTGAGCCAAAATTAGCATCTTTTCTTTATAATATACCTTGCATCAGGTATTTCATGGTAGGAATGAAAAATGGACTAATATGCTCAGTTAAAAATATCAGTTTACATGACTTGGTCACACTAGAGAGAAAATAGGAAAGAAAGGGGACTTCATGAAAATGAGAAAAGAGATCATTAGAATAGTGGAGAGGGATTGGAAAAGGAAGGAGAAGGGGGAAAAGAAGGCATGAGGAAGGAAATAGACCAAATAGTGCATGTTCCTGTATGGAGGCATCACTACCAATCTCACCAGCATGTACGGGAAGGTGGAGGGGGAGCAGAGTGAGATGCAGAGCGAACACACCCAGAGACGTGGTGTGCATATATGATCATATCACGTTGAAAATCACTAGGATACATAATTACAATGCACCAATAAAAAATAACAAAATTTTAAAATAAAGAAAGGAATAGAAAAAAATCAATTTATTTTCTTTTATGAACCAGGCACCTTGTAGCAGTTCCACATCCAACCATGAATCCCTTTTTGATCGTACATTTTAGTGGAGGATCAAGATGATAAATATACTAGTAGAAAAATTAAATATCAGATATAGTGGAAAAATTCATATGTTCTGGAGAAAACGAAGAGAGAAAAGGAATGGCCGGGAAGGAGGTTTTGTAGAGTAGTTGTATTTGTTATCTATTGCTCCATAATTTATCTATTAGCATGAACTTGATGGCTTACAAAATATACATTTATTATTGCACAGATTCTGTAGGTAAGGACCCGGGTGTGGCTTAGCGGGGTCTATATTTTAGGGTCTCACAAGTTTGTAGTCAAGATGTCAGTGGGAGCCATGTTTCCATCTGGGTCTAAGGTCACTCATGTAGTTGGTAGAACTCATTTACTTGCTGCTGTGGAACTGAGACATCTAGTTTCTTGATGATTGTTGGTCAGAGGTCACCCTCAGTTCCCAGAACCTCAGCTACTTGCCTTCTAACATAGAAACTTGTTGCTTCAAAGTCAGCAAGGGAGAAAGACTCTAGCATAAGACTGAGAGCAAGATGGAGTCTTATAAGGTAACATGATCAAGGGTGTGATCTCCCGCCACATTTGCCATGTTTTATCTTTTAGAAGCATGCACACAGGTCCTGCCCCTACTCAACAGGAAGGATTACATGAAGGTATGAACACCAGAGGTGGGCATCATGAGGACCACCTTAGAGTTTTTCCATCACTGTGGCCAAAGGAAGCCTAAATAAGGTGATATCTGAGCAATGACCTGAATGAAACAAAAGAAAATTTGACAGAGACCTGGTGGAAGATTAATCCAGGCGAACTGGAGAGTAAATTTATAGGTCCAAGGCCAAACTTGGTTGGGGTTCCAGGGGCAAGGGAGGCTCAAGCAGAGTAACAAGAGATGAGCTCAGAGAAATACTGGGGAGCCAGACTATGTAGGGTTTTACGGATCTGCATAAGGACTTCAGTCTTCACTTGGAGTGAGATAGGCCTGTTGAAGGGTTTTGAGTAGAGCAGTAGCATGATCTGAAATGATCTGGCTGTCCTGGGGTGTATAAGAGAAGGAGAGCAATTAGGATTAGATTCAATAATAGAGACAAAAAGGTATCTTCTTAGACCAGGAAGGTAAAAGTATCTGTGACAAAATACAGTCAGATGGTAGACAGACTCAGAAGGGAATTTGCAGGATTGTTGGGTATGTGGCAGAAGAAAAAGAGAAGAGTCAAAGATGACTTCAAGTGTTTTGACTTGAACGAGTCAAGCAATGAAGTCATTGCAATGAGGAAGATGGTGAGAGTTTTGAGGATGAATTTCCACGAAGGAATACAGAAGTTTAGTTTTGGACATGTTTATTTGGTTTGCTTATTTATCAGGCAAGTAGCAACGTTAAGTAAGATGTTGAATCAAAATTTCACAGGTGAGGTCAGAGCTGACCACAAAATTCAGTAGTCATCAGTATAGTGATGGCATAAAACCACAAGACGCAATGGGCCACCTAAGGAGTCAGCACTGAGAAAGAGAAATATGAGAACTGAGCCATGACACAGAGAGGCCAGGAAGAACCAGAAAAGGCTATTGAGAAGGAATTACCATTGAGTGGGTGTCCAGGAAGTCTGAAGTGTGAGAGGGAGGGAGAGAGAGATATATATTGGTCAGCTGTGTCCCATTCTGCTAAAATGTAATCTGGGGAAGGAATTGAACATTAGTTTTAGCCACATGGAAGCCACTGGTGGCCTTGACAAAAGTTGTGGTAGGAACAAAACACTGACTGGAATGGCTTCGATGGGAAATGGAGGGGAGGAGTTGATAGAGAAAATATAGATGACATCTTAGCTGGGTATGGTGGCACTTGCCTGTAATCTTACTACTTGGGAGGCTGAAACTAGAGGATCACAGGTTCAAAGCCTGAGCAACTTGGTGAGACCCTGTTTTTAAATAAAAAATAAAAAGGACTTGGGGGTGTAGATCAGAGGTAGAATGCCCCTGGGTTCAATCCTCAATGCCACAAAAATAAAGAAAAGAACATACAGGCAGCCTATATTAAAAGAAGATTATTTGGGGTAATTATTAAGTCACATTTGTGTTGTGATGGCCATGTCCCATTAAAGTCAGAAAAGTTGAAAATGCAGAGATGAAAGGGACAATAGCTAGAGTGAAGACTTTGGATATGCCCCAGGGGTGGAAACAGTGATGCTTTGTACAGTTGAGACAAAATGATAAACACTCTCTGTAAGATCTCAAAAAGGTGCCTGATATATGATATGTGGTCAGAAAATAATAATATTTACTCTTATTATATAGCATCTTGGTGCAGGGGAAGGGGCAAAAGTGATCCTCAAATTTAGAAAACTTGAGGTTGAGATTACTACAGCGTGTAAGTGGCCACGATGGGTGTTAAGAGTATACTGGTTAGCCAGGTGTGCTGGGTATTGGGAAGTATGGGGTCAAAGAGAGCACAGCTCAACAGCAAGGAACAGATTTTATTCTGGAATAAAACCTGGGAGGAGGCAACTGACCAGGAAAGAGTCCATGAGTGTCAGGAGCCCACTTCCCTACAGACCAGGGACTTTTTATGGGTTGTTAGGAGGGAGGGAGAGCAAAGCAGTTGTGTATTCCTCCCACTGGTGGGCTTGACACCGTGCCAGGGCAGATAAATTTATGGGGCAGGGGGCAGGGGGCAGGGGGATGGTTAGAGGCATTTTCTCTTTACTTTCCTGCCGTTGTTCCTGAAGTCCTTTGTTCTCGGCCTCCTCTGGCCAGGCCTCACAGTCAGACCTCACAGTGCCCACACTGGGGCATGGCTGTAATCCCAGTATCTGGAGACTGAGACAGGAGGAGCTCAGGTCCCAGGGCAGCCTCAGCAATGTATCAAGACTCTCAGTGACCTAGTGAGACCTTGTTTCACACTCAAAAATAAAAAGGCTGGGGGTATAGTTCAGAGGTGGAATGCACCTGGATTCAATTCCCAGTACCATGAGAGAAAGAAAGAAGAGAGAGAGAGAGAGAGAGAGAGAGAGCGAGAGAGAAGATAAAGAAGAGTGTACAGGTCAGAAACTGGGATCATGGAGCCGGGCGTGGTAGCGCACGCTTGTAATCCCAGTACTTTGGGAGGTGGAGACCGGAGGATCCAGGTTCGCTGCCAGCCTCAGCTCTCTCTCTCTCTCTCCCTGTCTCTCTCTCTCTCTCTCTCTCTCTCTCTCTACCTAGTGAGGCCCTCCGCAACTTCGTGAGACCCGGTTTCAAAATAAAGTATAAAAAATAGGGCCGTGGGTATAGTGCAGAGGTAGAACGCCCCTGGGTTCAATCCCTGGTGTCGCAAAAAAAAAAAAAAAAAAAAAACCTGGGATCATGGAGGAGGTTCAAGTTTGAGTTCTCCAACGGGGATAGGCTTTGAAGCGAGGGGCCACAGGGTCAAAGGCAAGTGGCCTTCACCTAGGAGTGTGGTAACTAGCATAACCCTTCACAACAGTAAGCAAGTCCTGGAAATATTTCTTTGTCTCTTTTTTTTTCCCTTCTATAATAGGAGGCTCGTAATACCCATTCTCTTGCTGTAAAAGTAGGTGTCTAAGAATCCAGCAAGGTTAAGCAGTGTTTAAAATCATTTAAAGCAGTGCTCAGCAAATAAGAGTTGTTTTCCAGAGAAGGCAGAAAAGTGGGGATTCCAAAGACTCTCAAGGATTAGAAAAAACAAATAAGGTGTTGTACACAATAGGCCCTTGAGTCAGAAGGGAGGGGAGAGAGAGAAAGCAGAGTGGTATACTGGGATGGGGAGTCAAACAGCAATTAAGGGAACAAAGGTCATCTGGATGATAATTACAGGCGGTTAGGGAGGGAATTAGAGCTGGAGAGGTGCTAATTATGCGGGCCATTTAGACAAGGGCGGGGCTTGGTGGAGAAGAACAGAAAGAGGGCTGATTACCTGCTAAAAATAAAGGCTGCCCCCCTGAGCCAGGGCTCACACGCCTGGCACAGTCCCAGGCAGCGTGAGGCTGCCTCTCGCTTGCTCTGCAGGGCCTACTCTGCTTCTGTGGGCACCGCCTGCCTCCACCCTGCTCCCAGGACTGACACTGGGTTGGGGCCTCTGAATCATGCTAGCTCTGTAGGAGGTGGTGCACTGGGGTTTGGGGATAGAAAAAGTCTGAGCGTCCATCAACCAGTGAATCCTTCTTGGGGCTGGCTGTGTCTTGCAGAAGAATGCCAACCAGCCGGGCGTGGTGGCGCACGCTTGTAATCCCAGTACTTGGGAGGCGGAGACCGGAGGATCTGGGTTCTTGGCCAGCCTCAGCTACTTAGTGAGGCCCTCCGCAACTTCGTGAGACTCGGTTTCAAAATAAAGATAAAAAATAGGGCCGGGGGTGTAGCTTGGAGGTAAAAAACCCGGTACCGCAAAAAAAAAAAAAAAGAATGCCAACCAAAAGGACCAGACGGAGGGACCCAGGCCACGTTTCATTCTTTGCGTGGTGCTCTGGAGTGGGGCTGTAGCTGCAGGGAGGAGGGAGGCCACTTTTGGATTTGCATAGAGTCAGTGTCCCCTGTAGCCAAATGCAAGGTTGGCCCAGCTTTCTCAGGGGCTGGCACACTGTCCCTCATTTCTCCTATGACCTCGTGACGACATCATTCTTCTCCATTGGGGGATGAAGGGGAAAGATATGGGAGAAGTGGAGCCAGGCACACTGTTGCTTGCCAGTAACCCCAGTACTTGGGAGGCTGAGACAGGAGGATCACAGGTTCGAGGATAGCCTCGACAACTTAGTGAGACCCTGTTTCAGTCTGGGGGTGTAGCAGGGAGGTAGAATGCCCTTGGGTTCAATCCCTTGTATACACACACACACACACACACACACACACACACACACACACTATGGGAGAAGCAGCAGGAGCAGAAAGCACATGCTCAGCACAGTCTTGCTCAGCCAGGGGATCTCTGCCTCCGGTTGTACTTGTACCTGTTGTGAAGCTCCCCGGGGCACCTGCGTCCACCTGTGGGCATGAGTGATTTACACTGTGAAGACTTTCTGTTAGGATGAATACATTGCTTGCCAGATGCTAAGCTGTCTGTGGGTTTCATTAGATATTTTTACCTTTGGGGAGGTTGCTGTTTTCCTTTGTAATAGTTATCTATTGTTGCATAACAAATTACCCCCCAAGACCTAGTGGCTTAGAACAGCAATTAACATTTATTACCTCTCTCACTGTCTGTGGGTCAGGAATTCAGGAGCAGCTCAGGTGGGTGGTTCCACCTCAAGGCTGCTCATGAGGTAGCACTCAGATGTCAGGGAGGGCTGCAGTCATCTGCAGGTTTGATGGAGGCTGGAGGGTCTGCTTCTAAGACGGCCCATCCATGCAGTTGTCATGCAGTTGGTGATGGATGTTGCAGGAGGTCTCAGTTCCTCATGTAGGCCTCTCTATAGAACTAATTGAGTATTCTGATATGGAGGCTGGCTTCCCCACAAGGAGCAATGCAAAAGTCCAAGGTGAAAGCAATTATGTGCTTTTGAGCTAGCCTTGGAAGTCACACATCACACCCTGTAACTTTTGCACTATTCTATTAGTCTTACAGTTTCATCCCTGATTTCACAAGGATGTGAATACCAAGAGGGACAGATCATTGAAGGTCAATCTTAGACCATTATAACAGCCATCATGGCAGGTGTTTTGTTCATGTCTACTACATTCTTTGAAAATTAAAGAAACTTGATGCTTGTTGCACAGCTAGCAACTCTCTGGTGGGTTTTCATTGACAACAGCTTACCTCATCTTTAAGCCATCTCTAAGCAGGTGGAAATGAATAAGTATTCATTCACTCTTCCATTCACTTATTCATTCAAAGTATGTATTGGGTTCCTACTATATTCTAGACACTGTGCTTCTAGAGCCCTGACAAATAGACAAGCTTAGGCCTAACAGTCCAGTGGTTTTCCTAAGGTTGAGTGGCAGAGGGTAATGAGAACCCGAGTGTCTGGCCACCATCTCTGAGCATTTGAGCAGCAGCCGAGTGCCAGGCTCTGGGGGTATAGAGGTGAATGGCATTCTTGCCCTCAAGGAATTGCAAGTCTGGCAGAAGGCTTTTACTGAAATACACTGAGCCACTAACTGAGATCAGTTCCAAAATGCTATAGAAAATAGCCATAGGAGTTCCAAAAATGGTTACTGCCAGCTTGACATGGTCAAAGACGGGGGTATGTGCTGAGAGGTCAAGTTAAGAATAGGACTGAGAATTGACTTGATAAGATGAAAGTCTTTGCTGAACTTGACAGGAATAGGTTCAAACTAACAATGGAACCTCGCTGATTGAAGTCAGATTGGGATGTAACTGGGTCTGTAACTGTGGTAGTGGGAGGGGGCTGGAGCCAATTTAGTGTGCTCGTTACACACACGATTTCACTCAGAGGTGGTTCCAATGCCCCTTTCCAGTAATGAGACCAGTCAATGAATGGAGTCCTCCCCAGGGCCTCTCTCTTGGCCCAGCAACTCAAGACCTGTGCTCTGATCTGGAAAGTCTTCCTGAAGCCCTGCATTTTCCACGTATCCTGAGACTCTACATCCCCAACGGCTGGGTTTACTCCCTTCTTCCCAGTGCACTTGAAGGGCCTCCATCAACACACATTTTCCTCTTGCTGACATCCTCTCATTCAGAGAGGCAGGAAAGTGTAGGAAGGACATAACAATAGTTGAGGGCATAGCCTCTGGAGCCAGATTACCTGGATTCAAATCCCAGCTCTGCCACTCACATACTTTGAATTTATACAAGCTCCTTAACTTTTCTAAGTCTCCCTTCCTTGTCTAGAATATGGGGATAATGATCTTACCATCTCAACAGGTTTTGTCTTGAAGGCCAAATGAATGTATATGTATAAAACCTTAGAACAGTTCCCAGCAAGGAAGAAATGCTCAACATGTATGAGTTATCAAGTATCCTTAGATTATGTATGTCTAGTTAGCAGATCACTATCTTACTGGTTTCTTGAAGGCAAATGAGAGCTATTTTCATGATGTATTTCTAGCAGAGACACACTGTTTATTTAAGAGTAACTTTCCAGAGGGTAAGAAAAGTACAGTTTGGGGAAGCAGTGGAGAGAAGGAACACTGTATCTAATGTACTTTGAATATATGCTGTTTCTCCAGAAATATTAAAATTAGAAAATATGGATGTATAATTGAGGAAATGCAGCATGTAAACATTGAAGCAGCTTGTCTTTGTCTTTTCCAGCTGGGGCACATCTGTGGCTGGAGGCCAGGGTAAAATGTCAAGGCCTTTTTTTTTTTTGTATTGGTTATTAAACCAAGGGGCTTTCTACCTCCAAGCTACACCCCTACCCTAATTTATTTATTTTTTTATTTTGAAACAGGATCTCGTTAAATTGCTGAGGCTGGCCTCAAGCCTGCAATTCTCCTGTCTCAGCCCCCCAGTGTCAGGGCCCTTTTAGAGAGCAGGAACATGTTCCCACTTTTTTTGGGAGAGAGAGAGTAGACTTTTTTTAAAGGTATAATTTACATGCAAGTCAAATGCTCAAATCTTATGTGTACACACCAGCCCATATTCAAAGTCATATTTGCTTTGGACACAGTATTTTAACAAGTCTGAGTCTGAATATAGTTGTATGGAAATTTGGAACAAATGTGCTGAGATGTACCATTTATTATGGGAAGCAAATCCTCTTAATCAATATCAGAACATGTTTAAGGCTTGGGAGGGAAGAGAACTTATAATTAATTAGTAGCTAATATGTGCTAGTCATTTGCCACTTTTTTTTTTAATTCGAGACTTGCCACAATCCTGTGACACATTAACACCCCCATTTACAAATGAGAAAACTGATGGTGTTCAATCTACATTTTTTTTTTTTTGCAGTACCAGGGGTTGAACCCAGGGGCATTCTACCTCTGAGCTACATTCCAGTCCTATTTTATTTTTTATTTGGAAACAGGGTCTCACTAAGTAGGTGAGGCTGGCCGCGAACCTACGATCCTCCTGTCTCAGCCTTCCAAGTACTAGGACTACAAGCATGCGCCACCACGCCTGGCTCAATCTACATATTTTGCCCCCAAATCACAGACTTTTTTGTGGTTCTGAATTTAACTTAGAACGATCTTAGTTCAAATTATCATGCTGTCTTTTCTCTGGTTTGATTGTAATTTATTTAAATCCAACTCACCCTTTACCTTAGAGACACCCATCTAATTTCTTATAGCATCTTAAAATGAAGGGAACCTCCTCTGGGCCCAGCATTGTCCTGAGAGCTGGGGCAGAAGACACCTGAGATACAATCTAGGTATCATTTTTAAATTTCTAGAAACAATCTGGAATTAATCCAGATGAAATTAGCCAGAAAGGAAAGTCGTGTTTTATTTGTCTAATCTTTTTTGGAACAAGGGTGAAGTATTAATGAATAAAATATCATGAAGAAATATAGAACCTAGTGATTGTTGGAGTAGATGTAGCAGGAGGAAGAGAAGTAGAATGGCAGAGAGAGACAGACAAAGACAGAAAGAAAGAGAATTGTTGCCCAATTCTAGCCCTATAGATTAATAGAGCTCCCATCTGCCCAAATGGTGTGGAACAAATATTTCTTCCCACTACGACTCATTCCTCTGCAGCTGGAAGGCTGTGGGGTCTTTGTCAATCTGTCTTATCAAAGTTTAAATACTCGTAGGAAGGGTGACACCTAAGAAATTATTAGTTAGCAAAGTTAGATCAAGACCATGCAGGATTGGGTTGCAGAAGAGGGAGACCAGAGAGATGGGAGAGAGAAATATTCATAGTAGGGTCAGTGAAGGGAGACGAGAATGAATAAGACTTCCTTTATAGAGTGCATGGTATAGCCCAAGGGATGCCAGATTATCTATCATTAGAGCCTCAGTCTTCTGGGACCAGAACTTTTAGTTTGTTTCTCCAGGAAATGCATCTTTCTTCTGGACTCTCAGTTTTGATGGTATTCATAAATAAAAGTTTCAAAACACACACACACACCAGCACAGCTTCCTTAATTAAGTTTATTTCTGTTAGAAATTTTACAAAGGCACTTTATGTTTGACTTTCTCATTTGCATCTGTTTCTGGGAATCCAGAACTTCATGAATGGACAGCTCTCTTCCCTTGACCTCATTTTAATTCTTAGGCCAAGCCAATCCCTTGGGGAGGGCCCATAATTTGAGGGTCTGGAACTCCAAGTGAGATGGAGTGTGGGTTGGGCCATCAGATCCCAGGTGAAAGCTGGGTCTCAGGTATGTGGCCTGATGTGCTGAAGAAGTTTCCTTTCCTTCACTCAGCAAATATTTATGGAGTGCTCACTTTATAGCAGACCCTGTGTTAGGGCTACAATGATGAACAAGACAGTCTCTCAGACCTCCCCCATGTGAGGAGTACAAACAAGTAAATTACAGAAAAAGCAGAGGCAAGGGCATCCAGTCCAGGCCTGTGACTCTATTTTCAAATGAACTTCATTTTTCAACTGCTTATTTCCATGCCCAGCCAGTACAGACAAGGAATCATGTTGAAAGACCCATGTTGAATCATGGGTAGCTGCCCATGGTGGCTGCTTTCTCTGTCTCACCCAGGTACTGCCCAGGCTTTAATAATGAACCAAGAGGGTGCTTGCCCTAGCAATCAAGTGCTGTAAAAATGCAGCCAACTGGTTCTATTTGCAAAACTCACATTCCCCAAGAAGAATTACTTGCTGTCTAGAAAATAAAGGAGATATAGTAAGTTAGGAAGGATGTGTCCAAGTCCTAATATCTACCACTGGTGAAGGTGACCTTATTTGGAAAAGAGTCTTTGAAGATGTAATTAAATGAAGGATCTGGAGATGAGATCATCCTAGATTTAGGGTGGGCTCTAAACCCGATGCCTGGTATCCTTATAAGAGAAAGGAGAGGGACCTTTGAGACATTGATAGGCAAAGGGCAAGGCCATGTGAAGACAGAGATTGTAATGATGAATCTACAAACCAAGGAATGCCAAGGATTGCCTATGGTGCCCAACGTTGGGAGAGAGGCATGGGGTGGATGTTCCTTCCGAGCCTTCAGAGGAACCAACCCTACCGACCAACCCTACTGACACCTTGCTCTAAGACGGTATCTAGAACTGTGAGACAATAAGCTTCTGTTGTTTTAAGACACCATGTATTTGGGCTAGGCAGCTAAGTAGAGGGTTACTGAGATTTTGCTACTGCCCTATACTCTGAATAGGCAGGAGACCAGGAATTGGGATAAAGGAGTCTTGATCCCTACAGAGGGTGTCAGAGCCTGAAAGGGGCACATCTATGTGGCTGCATTTACTTCCTGGATTTCCGCATCCTGCATTTACTTTCCTGGGTAATGTTTGGACCACAGATCCAAGGAGACCTAGATGAGCTAAATAGTAGGTCAAACATATATATTAGCAAATTCAGAGACCAACATACCCCAAACAGCTTTTTTGAAACATTTTGATATTTCATATCTCAAAAATGAATTAAAATTGACATCATGGTAAAAATCATAACTCTTTTGAATTCCTTACATTTATCGTATATGCCTGAGTGCCCTAATTATGGGGTTATTTTCTATTTTCCCAGTGAGAAAATCAACAAGGAAGTTTTGTTTGCCAACATGAATAGATAAATTTCTAGGTACATAGATGAAATAATCAAATGTATACATATTGTATCCAAGTTCTTAACTAGTTATATTTACATATTGTAAGTGTATGTAAATATATAAATTTTAAGATTATGCCTTTTATTTTTCATATATCACAAAACAACCTTGTTCAAACTCTTTACAAGTGTCTTTGACATCATTATCTTTACCATTAGGGATATTTTTGAGTCATTTAAGTAACTTTCTACCTCTGAGCTATACCCTAGCCCTTTATATTTCTAATTTTGAAACAGGGTCTCGCTACATTGCTAAAGCTGACCTTGAACCTGTGATCCTCTCCTGTCTCAGCCTTCCAAGTACTGGGATTACAGGCGTGCACCACTGTACCCTGTACTTTCTGAGTTTTAAGACTCAAAAACTTCACTTCTTGGGAACATCATTTGCATTTTTGAGTGAGTTGTTAGAGCATTTACTGAATCCATATATGACATGGTCACTGGATATTCTATTTTAGGTACATAAGGAGCCATTTCCATAATATCAGGATCTTTGAGTTGACACACACACACACACACACACACACACACACACACACACACATACACATACATACACACACACACACACACACACATTTGCAATTTCCCTGATAACACTTACTCTGCTGCATATTAAAGTGACCTTTGAAAATCTTGTTTACAACAATATCCAACATTTGGAATTATGGGCTCATACTCATAATAATTATTGACTTGTAACTATGATAATTAGTAAGCCTATGTTGAATTTGTCTTCTTTTTTACTAATGCTGACAGGTAACTTCTGTAATTACCCCAAGCCAGCATTAATTGAGGTGTTCTAAGCTAATATATCTCTCCCAAACCATATTTTTCTTTTGGTTCAAAACAAAGAATTTGAGAGAGTATTCTATAATATGAGAATTTTTTTTTTTTTTTTTTTTTTTGCTACTGGGGATTGAATCCATGGGCATGTTACTTCCCAGCTACATTCCCAGTCCAGTTTTATTTTGAAACAGAATCTCATTAAGTTGATGAAGGTCTTAGTAAATTGGTGAGGCTGGCCTTGAAACTTCAATCCTCTTGTCTCAGCCTACCAAGTACTGGGATTACAGGCATGTGCCACCATACCCAACTATACTCCCTCTTTTCTAAGGGGTGTGTGTGTGTGTGTGTGTGTGTAACATTTCCAAATATGACAGTGTGTAAAATATTATTTTATTGAATAGTCATGTCTTTATTTTGAATTATTCATGGAAGTGGGCAATATGATCTTTCCCGTAATAGGGACCTCTAAATGTCTTACTTGAGTCTTGATCCCATTCAAATTTCACCCTATTGACATAATAAGGTTCTCTCCCTTGAGAATTTAGAATAAGACACACAGAAGTTGGCTGGTGTTGGGCCCTGGAGTTGTAAGTCTTTGCACCATTACAGACAGTGGGTCATGTTGGTTTGTGCACAAGATGAGTAAGTAGAGGAAGATCTACAGAGAGAAGGAGGGCAGAGGTAAGAAGAGAGGAGAAAGCATCATAATGTCGATCCTGAGAAGATCTTCCATATTGTAGCCTCTATTTGTAGTCTCCACCAGGCCTGGCTCTACATACTCTTCTTAAAATACACCGTCAAAACAGCTGAATACAAATCAAACCCCTTTTATTAAAACTCTCTCCAACTAAGCTTTCTTCTCTTCCAAGCCCTAAATTTTTCAAATCAGATAAATAGAACATCAGTACTCTGTACTTCATAGCCAGTATAAAGATCAAATGAGGAAGGATATGCGACAGCATTTTGAAAAGTATGGACTGCCTTATAAAATATGCATAAAGAATTCAATTACTGTAGTTTCTATAATTATTCAAGCTGTTCCTCAAAGTATTTGCAGGTTTGGGGAAAGTTGTGGGAAGTCTCTCCCATGCCCAACAGGCAAGCTCATGGGACAAAGCTGCTGCCCTTGCATGCTCCAAATCACAGGACTTGTTAGTCTCTGACATGTTTCACATGTCACTCTCAAGTGAGCTAAGAATGATGCTCACCCCTGTAGAAGCCTCTGGACTCAGTGGAATTTCAGCAGCATTAATCCAGGCCCACCCAGAACCTATTGGAGTCCAACCAGCATAAAGCTGTTCCCTTTTCCAGTGCTTCTTGGTTCCTGCCCCAATTTCTTGGTTCTTCTAGCAGGCCCACAGAATATTCTGCTGTATATTCCCTATCATTTTCTCTTCATCAAAAGTTCTCTGACCCTAAGGACCTGCTTTGGGTTGGTAATTGGAGCAAGATGACTGGACAATCCCAGGTAACATGGTTGCTTTTCCTTAAAAAACAACTTGCTTATTTTTTTTCTAGTTGTAAAAGAAACTAAGACGATATAAAAATAGCTCTAAACACATAACCAATGCTAACATTTTTATTTAGTTCTATATTTTATGAATATATTTCCTAAATATAACTTGTGCATATTACATGTATTCACTTAATTCTGCCCCTGTTTATATCATGAACATTTTCTTATGCCGATGTTCCTCAAAAAATACCATTTTAGTGTTGCAATGACCATTTCTGTGCCTTTGAGCATAAATCTTTGCAATTTGGATTATTTCCTCAGAATATGCATATATATGTATATATATATATATATATATATATATATATCCAAACACATATAATATTACCTATGAAAGAGAGCGGAGATAATAAGCACTGGGAACGGAGATAATAAACATTTTTCAGGTTTTTGCTGCATGGGTTTATACTGTGGTAGAAATTTTATTTCTTTTTCTTTTTCTTTCTTTTTTTTACTGCTCAGCATCTGTTTGTTGTTTCTTCTTCTTCTTCTTCTTCTTCTTCTTCTTCTTCTTCTTTTTCTTCTTCTTCTTCATTGTCATCATCATTGTCATCATCTTCTTCTCCCTCCTCCTCCTCCTCCTCCTCCTCCTCTTCTCTTCTTCCTCTTCTGGATTTCCTTTTAGGAATAATTAGTGCCACATTCTCAGTCCATCCACCTTTGTGACACTAACTTTACCTATTGGTATATGACCCCTGGCCTATTCAGCAGGGCATCTTATTTCTCCAATCATAGTGATTCATTTAGGGAGAAGCATGTGAGCCAAGATGAGACATTTTTATCCAGTCAGAGCCAGTCATGGCAATTTTATTTGAGCCCAGGAGCTAAAATGTAATCTTGCTGGACATGCAGAATTGGGGAAAATGTAAGCCTGTGGTTGCTAGGCTGCCCCTGGGGGCTCATCTGAGAAGGGGTTAACGGAGAGCAGTCAGAGGGAGAGGCACAGGAGAGAAGCTCTGGCTGAAGCGAGAACTATCCCTGGACCTTTCTGGGTTGTGAACCAGTATGTTTCCTTTTTGCCATGAGGCACTTTGATACAATTGAAAGGGTGCTGTATTGGACAGGGTTCTCTAGATTAACAGAATACACAGAATGAGTATATTTGAAAAAGGGATTTATCAGATGGGCTTACAGTTTGAAGCAATGTAGTCCCAGGTTCTGACTGCACGTGGAGAGTCAGAGGAACCAGTAGCTGGTCGAAAGGTCTAAGAGCTGGAGTCTTAGGATCGGAGCAACCACTAATTCAGTCCCAGTCCAAGACGTGAAGATCAGGAAGCTCTTTGGAGAAACGATGGTGAAGTTTCAGTTCGAAGAGCTGGAGGCCGAGAAGATCAAGAAGCTTTTCAGAGAAAGGCGAAGCCGGCGGCCAATGATCTCAGGCGAAAGCAGATGCGTTTTCCTTGGAAAGAGTCGCACGCACTCTACGCGGCTTCTCCCTCTTTTATCTAAGTCCGCACCTATCAGAATCCTGCTGCCTACATTCAGGGCAGGGCTTTCTGTTTAATCTGCTATTACACACCCAAAATCACATAATCTTGGGTGTGTCATGATCAGGTCAAGTTGACAACCTAGATTGACTATCACAGGTGCTGTTTGATAAACGCCTTTTTGGAGATCTTTGGGGGAGAATGATACTACAACCCAAAGGAATAATACTAAAAGTATAAATATTTGAATGCCTGGAAAAGGAGATAGATTGGGAGGTACCCTCAAATCCATGAGATCAGTCATTGCTTTTTCTTTCATTTGAAAGACAAGACCTGGACACAGTGAGAAACACAGGACCTCTCCTTGTTTTAAGAATGGCCCCAACAGGAAGTTGGCAACACTCCCAGACTGAGCCGATAAAGAAGGGGCTGGAGCAGCAGTGCGGAGGTGGATGGACAGATGGCATCTACTTATACTTATTAAGGTTACGACTCATGGCCAGAAAGCGCCAGCTAGCTTAGGGATGATTAGAATTTCCCCAGTGAGTTTGTATTTGTCAACGTCCCCGAAAAAGTCATGGCCCTAATTACAGAGAAAATGGGCACTCAAGAACGCAGCCAAAGCAGCCTGGAAAAGGCCACAGGTGTCTTAGTCCCTAGGAAAGGATGCTCTGGGTTCCTCACTAGCTGCTGTCACAGTTGGTTGGCCCACATCCACTCTGTATATCGATCAAAAGCTTGACACGTTATGGGGACTGCACCATGATTCAAATCCATCCAAATAATCACCAAGATCTCTAAATCCCTTCCAAACGTCACAAGCCACCATGCAAATTCCATGTGTGTGGGTGGAAAACGATGGTTCTTTATGACCTGATTGAAAGACCCAGGCTGATAGGGAAGCAGTCAAAGGATTATGCTCCAAATTTTATTTATGAATGAAATGCATATGAATGGAGAGTGTATCTTTTTGTTATCTGGAGTAGAGATCTCACTTATTGTAAAATTTTAAAAAACCTGAATACTTACTATGTGTCATACATTTTTGGGGGGTTATTGAAAGCAGGACAATGAAAAAGATAGGGCACCTGTCCTCATTGACAAGACAGAAGGAACAAGATGCTCTAGTAGCACCTTGGAGAGCACCTGGCCTATCCTTTGGGGTGGTGACCAAGGAAGGCTTCCCAGAAGAAATGAGGTAGCAGAAAAAGAAGAGACAGTGAGGGAAAAGGGTTGGCAGAGAGAACTTTGGACACAAAAGGAAGAGAGAGAGAGAGAGAGAGAGAGAGAAAGAGAGAGAGAGAGAGCTAACAAGTTTGAAAAACTACAAGTATTTCATCAAGGCCAGACCAGAACCCCCAAGAGTGAGAGAGTGGTAAGAGACATTTGGACAAAGTAAGATAGGATATTGTGAGTTGTTTAGACAGGTGGATTTCACTTTAAGGCCAATCAGCATTTAAATAGGAAGGTAGGGTGGCTGACACAACCTGTAATCCCAGTACTTAGAAGACTAAGACAGGAGGATTATAGGTTTGAAGCCAGCCTCAGCAACTTAGTGAGAACCTCAGTGACTTAGCAAGATCCTGTTTCAAAATAAAAAGAACTGGGGGTGTAGCTCAGTGGTAGAATGCCATTGGGTTCAATCCCCAGTACCACAAAATAAATAAATAAATAAATAAATAAATAAATAAATAAATAAATACAAATAAATAAATAAATAGGAAGGTAAACCTCTCTTAAATTGGAGTTTTAATTTTCATACCAGAAAGGAAACTAGATGCCCCAGGATTTTCAGACTTCTTCTTTCATGACATGGATTGGCATTATTTACAGAAGAGAGGAGGTTAATGGAAAGGACTGGACTCTGAGTCAGTAGGTGTGCAATGGTATTCCTGCTGGTCTGCCCCATAGACTTCCCCTTTTCTCTCTGATGCTGTGTTTTACAAGTGAGCATAGTCCTTCCTTTTGGACCTCTACGTCCATGTTGAGAATCCCCTGTAGGAATTGGCATCTTGAAAAATAGAATGTCAACAACCAGGGAAGAATTTGGAAAGCCAATTAGATCATGTCCAAGGTTTTGTGGACGCCATTGTGGGGAGATGACTGTGCTTTTTTTCCCTCAGGGATCTGAGTCTGTCAAGAAGTTTAGTACTGGAAGAGACGGTGACCATTTTTCTTATTCCACAGGGAAAAGAATCTGCTTGAAAATAAATGAAAGTAACACAGAATAAGGTAGAATTTAGGAGAATAAGACAGAAGGAGCCCTGGAAGTTGCAAGTGAACTTCTGGATTGAATGTTTGTCCTGATCAATACATAAATACTCACCAATTGTTACAAGTGTTAAGAAGGAAGTGAACATGAGACTATGAAAGAGAGTATCAGTGGGGACGTGGGTCACATGTGCCACATATCACGCTTCCTTCAGAGCATGAATTCTATTCTGTCATAACTGGGGTATCCATACAGGCTGGCAGCTACCCCTACCCCAAGTGTGAGATCATTGAAAACAAATTCTTCTCAGCTTCTCCAGTCTAGGACCTGACTTAGATGGAGCTAGATAAATGCTCCTGGGGGCTGCACCTATCTACTCCTCTATCTATAGACAGGAGATATGAATCAGCCGCAAGCCACTAACAAGTTCCAAGCTCCTAGATGCAGGTCTGCGTTGGTTCTGGGAATCGGGGTAATGAGGCTGCGAAGGCCTCTGGGCTGAGCCAGCTGCTAAGGACACAGGCCCTGCCCGGCTCCTGCCTCATGTGGGCTTTGACTGGAAACAGGGAGGGAGAAGCTCATTAGGGAGGAAGGCTTTTAAAAATAGTATCATCATCTCTAATCAGGCAGTGGGCTAGGGTTTGGACCCCTTTTAACAGAAACGTGGGCTGAGAGGGCAGGGCCCAGAGGCCCACGTGGTAGGGCATGAAAAGACAACTGGTGCTGCCATTCCGGTCGCACCCTCACCCACCTCCAAGGGCACAGAGCTTGAGGGTCCTAATTATGCCCCTTATGGTGCAGTAGGTTCCAGGGGACACTGCTTCCAATCCTGCACCACCAGCCTTACAGGAAAGAGGAGACGCTATGGGGCCAGGGCTTTGGGAGGGAAGGCAAAATTGACGGGTAAGAGCAGAGAACGCCATCTCACCCACACGGTCCTGGCCCTGCCAACAGCTCTGGGCTTGTGCTTCCGGGACTTCTGCTGGGAATGCTGAGAATGGATGAGGGGAAGGCCCAGACTTCCTCCCCACACAGACACCGCTTATTGGAAGGATGTTGGCGCAAAACCACACTGCTGGCTGTCCCACGGTTCCCCTCAGCTCAATTAAGGCAGTAATCGGTATTTCTTAATTGCTGCTCCTGCTCCATCTCCTGCCCCTCCTCCGCTCTGTGTCCACAGCAGTGTAGTTCCAGGAGGCTGATCTGTCCTGTGGGGCTGGCCTGGGAAGAAAAGGAAGTGACTTGAGGAGGCAGCAAGGCCTCCACACCAGTAGAGAAAAGCCTTGCAGAATTAGTTCTGTAGCCAGAATTACCGGGCCAGGCTCAAAGTCATGCCACGGCTCCCTCCAGCACCCAGGGTCCTTCTGCAGGGTGCCTCGCTTCTCTGTTTCTAGTTTTCCTAAATGCGATTCTCACTTGCTGGGTGCGTTATTTCATAATAGGTGTCACTGACTGTGGCAAACCTTCCCAGATCTTTGTGAAATGAGATTAGGTATAAATATAAAGAGTAAAGTTGCAATAGTTGCAATTATTTGTGGGGGAATAAAAACAGAAGCTGAGTAATATGGGCCGGGCGTGGTGGCGCATGCTTGTAATGCCAGTACTTTGGGAGGTGGAGACCGGAGGATCCGGGTTCGCGGCCAGCCTCAGCTCGCGCACGCGCGCGCGCACACTCTCTCCCTCTCTCTCTCCCTCTCTCTCTCTCTCTCTCTCTCTCTCTCTCTCTCACTCTCTCCCTGTCTCTCTCTCTCTCTCTCTACTTAGTGAGGCCCTCCGCAACTTCATGAGACCCGGTCTCAAAATAAAGTATAAAAATAGGGCCGGGGGCGTAGCGCGGAGGTAGAACACCCCTGCGTTCAATCCCTGGT
>PVJS01002093.1:0-88435 GCA_004027185.1 Glis glis | reverse complement strand
GAAGGAAGGAAGGAAGGAAGGAAGGAAGGAAGGAAGGAAGGAAAGAAGGAAGTATGGAAGGAAGAGAGAGAGAGAGAGAGAGAGAGAAGGGAGGGAGGGAGGGAGGGAGGGAGGGAGGGAGGGAGGGGAGCAGGCAGTGCCCTGACCTATTGCATATAGGCTCACCAAGTCCCCACAGCTGTCATCTGGGCAGCCTCTGCCATTCTCCTTGGTGGTGCCCAGGCACACAGTGGCCGGGTAACTAGTTTAGAGCTGCAGAGAAGGGTCTGACTTTCAGCATTCACGCTCTTGTATTGGGTCTTTTCCTGTGCCTCTCCTGCCTGTTACTCTTTCTCTTGTGTTTTCTCTTCCAATGGACCCATTGCCAGCTCTTCACCCTTGGTTGCTTTCTTCTTATCTCCATTTCTCATTACCCCACTTTCTCTTATCTTGCAGAAAACAGGGAGAGCCCACAGCCCACACCCCTACCCTGCATCCCAGGCTGATGACCGGTGCTGTCTGGCAGCAGACCAAACGTCCTCTCTACTGGTCCCTGTCCCCCCTCCGTGCTGTCTTGTTGCTGAGACACAGAGGTCTGCACTGGGAGGGCAGAGCAGAGCCAGGCGCCGGTGTGCTCCGCGCAGAAGGAAGGGCATCTCAGAGCTGGTGCCAGCTCCTTTCCTTGGGACAGGGCCTGCCTTTCGGCTCACAGAGGGAAACATTTAACAAAGACCGCATTCTTCTCGTGCCGTGGCGGACTCGAAAGCCCACATCCATCTATCACCACAGCCACCCCAGCAATCTGGCACCCCACACAAGTGTGCCTTCTGGACAGGAAGTTTTTATGAACATTTCAGAGACGACAACAACAAAAACAAGAACAAAAATGAAAACGGCCGGTGGAGGCTGAATCTCAAAAATCCCAACACTCACACGCATTTGGAGACCTTTTAACACAATGCGAATATTCTCCTTGGTAAGTCAACTAGAAAACTCACTTTTGAAACAGTAAGGCTCTGTCTTTCTCGAGCTGGGGAGCTGAAATAATGGAGAATGTCCCCGCTCTTAATTTTTCTCACCAGATGAAATCTAAGAGCATGTGTTGGGGACATCAGTGGGCAACCATGACAAGACTTGTGGAGCACACGGGAACTCCGGCTTGCACGTGCTCACCGTCTCCCAGACCTGTAGAGCTGCCCAGACCAGACGTTAGGAACATAACACCGGTCCTTTGCTTTGAGGGGAACTGGCCAGAGCTAAGATATATCTGAAAGACGAGTGGTCTTACAGACCACTCCGCACTTAAGTGTGTCCTTGGACTTAAGTGTGCATGGTCTTCTTTTGTCTTTGATGTTCTCCAATAACTTTCCTCTGAGCTGTCCATCTCCGTTTACTTGTTTAGCTTTCCTATGCAATAATTTCCACAACCTTTCACTCACTCACTACCTTAATGAAAATGAACCTAGGACTTCAATCTGTATCTTTTTTTTTTTTTTTTGGTGGTACTGAGGATTGAACCCAGGGCATTCTACCTCTGAGCAAAATTCCCTGCCATATTTTTTTTTTTTGAAACAGGGTCTCACTAAGTTGCAGCAGGCCCCACCAAGTTGCTGAGGCTGGCCTTGAACCTGAAATCCTCCTATCTCAGACGCCCAAGTACTGGGATTACAAGTGTGGCCACAATGCCTGGCTTAACCTATATTTCTGTGTGCTTCACAACGAAAGTGAATAATGCTAGTCACTGAATGTTATTCACATAATGTATGTATTCATGCATTCATTCTCAGTCCCATGGGCCTTATCTTTTATTATTATTTTTATATTTTTTATGGTACTGGGTATTGAACCCAGGGTCATTCTACCTTTGAGCTATACCTTTGGCCCCTTTTTTTATTTTGTTTTGAAACAGGGTCTTGCTAGGTTGCTGAGGCTGGACTCAAACCCACGATCCTCCTGTCTCAGCCTTCTAAGTACTGGGATTACAGGTGTGTACCACCATGCCTGGCTAAAAGGTCTTTATTGTTTTGTTGCTGGGGACTAAACCCAGGGCCTCGTGTATGCTAAGCAAGAGCTCTACCACTGAGCTATATCCCCTGCCTGGACCTTATCAATTTGATGGGGGAGATTAAGCAGAAATGGAAAAAGATTATTCTCACTCATGACTGTGCCCAAATTCAATGATACAAAATAAAAAAATAATAAAGATGGAGTAGTGATATTTTAGATAGTTTTGCCTTTGATGAAGTGCAAGTTGTCACTGTATTTTGGATAACAGGAATCAAACTGAAAACCATTTTGTGAAAAACTTTCATAAAATGAAAGTTTTTTTGATGATGATTCTCATCAGCGGAAGTTATGTTCTGTGAAGTCATGTTCTGTGAAGAACTATGGGGAGGGCCATCTTCAACGGCAGAATCACCGAAACAAGTCAGGGATGTGAACGCGTGGCCCTAGAGAGACCATAGCAAGGGCCCTTGTTTGCAGTAGAGCCGGGAGGGGATGGCCGAGTGCATCCTTGCAGGCATGCTCAGAGCCATCTCTGTTTTTGTGCCTGAGGATGTATTGCAAAGGAGTGCACTAGACACACAAGCAGGGCCGACTGGAAGAGAGGGAAACTGGACGCCCCCAGTGTAACCCACACCCCAGTTCCGCGTCCCTTCCCTGAAGCCATTCTGGGATGGGCTCCTCATCATCTGTCAGGGTCCCAGCAAGATCCTGCCCTGTTGCCCACAGCCGACCCCAGTGTTGACTCTCTGCCCTCCTGTCTTCAAACCCCACTCTCTGGATGGCTGGGCACAGAAAGGCCTTTTGGCAAGCATTGGAATCAGATTCTTCTCTGATGGTAACTCAGTCTAAGGTAAGAATAATGTCCAGGAGTCCTGACGAGCATCTTGCATTTCTGCAGAAGCTTAAAGACACAGCGGGGTCTACCGCGTGGAGCCCTACTGGAGACCAGCCCCCGTCCAGTCACCACTTAACTTCTCGGTGCCCATGTTAGTTTCCTAATAGTTACTGCAACACAGTGGCTTCAAACAACAGAATTTTCTTCTTTCATGGTTCTGGAGGCCAGGATTCTGAAATCCAGCTGTAAGCAGAGCCACGTTTCTTCCCAAAGTTCCAGAGGAAGTTCTGCTCCATGATCCCCCTTGGTTTCCAGGGCTGCCGGCAACCCTTGGCATTCATTGGCTGGTCACACAGCCACGACATCTCTGTTCTGTCACTGCATGGCATCCTCTCTGCGTGCCTGAGCCCACGTCTCTTTCTAGAAGGCCATCGGCTGTTGGATTATGGCTCACCCATGACCTTGTCTTATCGGGAACTTGCAAAGACTCTTTTCTAATAAGGTGGTGTGCACAGGAATTAGGGCTTGCATACAGCATTCTGGGGACAGGATTCAGCCGACAACTGGGCCTTCCATCCCTCATCTCCAGCATGTTGGGTGCAGAAGGGGCGCCCCGAGCCCTTCCAACTCTGCGGTTCCGCAGTTCACACGTCAGCGATGTGTGTGACTCTCGCTGCGATTGTTCTTTCCCTCTTTCCTCTTCCCTTCCATTGTCAGCACGGGGCAAATTATGGTTTGTCTACAACCATAATAAGCCCTGCTTATTACAACATTGAGAAAATAAAGCATAAATCAAGTTGATGTCTCCGGGAATAATTATATTTTCAACCTTAAGAATTTAACTTTCCAATTCAATCTGATACTCATTTAACATTTATAAAGTGTTATTAAATCACCAGGTGAAAGTAACAATTACTAATGACATGGATTTCCTCCAGGACAATTATGTTGCCGAGAGAAGGTTTTTCAGGTGCAATCAAATAAAAAATTAATGTGAGAGTTTCCTGGCCGGGACCTGATATGGGTTTGCAAAGTTCAGCGTGCCTTCTACATGTTTTCATTCGTGTTTTCTGCCAGGAGCGGGTATGAGTGGGGACCGATGGCATTTTATTTTTCTCTAAGCTCTATCGTGTTCTGCACAACTAAGGTACTGTTGACTGGGATGAAAACAATAATTGGACGTAACATCACTTACCCACAGAGCTGTGCTTCTCAAAGACTGCTCTTCTGGAAAGTTGTTTTCTTTCTGATTGCTTGTTTTGTGGGATTTTTTTTTTAAAACAGTCTGTTTAGGTTACAGCAGCCAATAGAAATGCAAGGAAATCGCCCTGGGGAGGAGGTGAACGGCTTGTTTACCGTGCTGTGCAGCAGGCCCTGTGTGTTCACTGCAAGGCCGGAGGGAGGCCTGGTTCAAGTGGCTCAGAGCTACAGAGCTGGACCCGCTGAGCCCTGGGTCCAGCCAGACTTTGGGCTTCAGTGACTGGAAGTCACACCCATGGGGTATCATTTCCAGACATAGAGAGAGACAGATGCACCCAGGTCCATACCTGTGTCTGGCATCAGATCCAAGCATTCTTGCCCAAGGAAAACAACACTGCTCGCCCTTTCTTTCTTTCTTTCTTTCTTTCTTTCTCTCTCTCTCTCTCTCTCTCTCTCTCTCTCTCTCTCCTTCCTTCCTTCCTTCCTTCCTTCCTTCTTTCTTTATTTCTCTCTATCTCTATCTTTCTTTCTGTGGTACTGGGGATTAAACCCAGGGGCATTCTACCTCCGAGCTATACCCCCAGCCCTATTTTATTTTTATTTTGAAACAGGGTCTCGCTAGGTTAATGAGAGTCTCACTATTTGCTGAGGCCATCCTCGAACCTGCGATCCTCCTGTCTCAGCCTCCCAAGTACTGGGATCACAAGCGTGCACCACCATGGTGCACCACCATGCCAGGCTCTGCTCTCTCCTTCTATCAATGCATGCCTGTGGGAGCCTCTAGCTCCCTTCCCCCCTTTGTTCTGCTCAAAGGTGAGAGGCAGGCCCAGCAGGCGGCTGGGATCCTTAGACTTGGGACCTTCCTTCAGCTAGGAGACAGGTAGGTGGACACTGCTGGTGCTCTTGGTTTTTGTGTAGAGGCTGTGAAGGAGCGAATGACTGCAGTGACCCGTCCAGCCTCCTGTGACTTCACAGGACAGTGGGATGGTTTACCTGTGCTAGTACTGGTGAAGAAGATGGTCAGTGTCCTGCCTGCAGCACCGCATGTGATTCCCAGTGTTCCCTAGGTTTTTTTCTCAAGACGGACAGGTAAATATGACCCTGCTCAGTGCTATGGAGGACAACAATGGATAGCTTCCTCCTTTCCCAATTGTCCAGGAATGGCCAAGTCCACAAGAAATGGATTTTTTTTTCTTTTTGCACAAACAGGATAACAGGACTAATTTCCCAATTTACACTGTGATTGAACATAGACACCTCCACCAGGAAGCTTCTCCATGACTGTCATATTTTTTGCTGGGCTCTTCTACCATGGGACCACATGGCCTTTGCAGGCCCACCCAGCAGGACTGGAAAGGCCTCTCACCGCCTCCCGTCTAGTTGCCTACAAGTATTTCCACAGGTGGTTGGAAAGGCCTCATTATTACGTGTCTGTAAAGTGGGAACGTAGCAAAACCTTTGTATGCATTTTAAAAGCTGGAGATTAGGGTTAAGGATAGGACCCAGCTTCACCAGTCCTCAGTATCTTCCCAAAAGAATGAAAGTCAGAATACTGCAGAGATCCATGCATGTCCCTGTTTATAGCAGCACAATCCACAATAGCCAAAGTATGGAACCAAACGAGGTGTCTATCAACAGATGAATGGATAACAAAAATGTGGTTTATGCACGCAATGGAATTCTACTCAGCCGTAAAGAAGAACAGAATTATGTCCTTTGCAGGAAAATGGATGGAACTAGAGAATATGATGCGAAGTGAGATCAGCCAGTCTCGGGAAGTCAAGGGTCAAATGTTTTCTCTCATAATTGGAAGCTAGAGAGAAAATAGGAAACCAAAGGGGCTTTGAATAAATGAGGAGAGAGAGCAGTATAGAATAGCAGAAGGGGATTGGGGAGGGAGGGATGGAGGGAGGGAGGGAAGGACAAAAGGATAATTGAGGAAGAAAACAGTACCAGTAATGTTATGTGCATATATGAAGGTATCATTACCAATTTCATTAACATGCACAGGGAGGGGGTGTGGGAACTGGGGGGAAACACGCCAAGTGCCTTGTGCATGTATCACTTTGAATACCACTATGATGTATAATTACAATGGGGCCTCTACCTCTGAGCTACACCTCCAGCCCTATTTTTTATTCTTTATTTTGAAACAGGGTCTCACTAAGTTGTGAAGGGCCTCACTAAGTAGCCGAGGCTGGCCGTGAACCGCGATCCTTCTGTCTAAGCCTCCCAAGTACTGGGATTACAAGCGTGCGCCACCACACCCGGCTAAACGTATGTATTTTTAAAAGCTGGAGATTGAATGAGATCAGTTAGGGCATGGGATGGGGGGGAGGAGAGTGTTAACTAAGTCATGAGTCACTTTCTCTCTATTGCCCACACGATGGACCAGAAAATTACCATCATAACCCACTAGCTTCACATGGAGGGCCGCTAGCTCCTGAAGTA
Organism: Glis glis; assembly: GCA_004027185.1. NCBI lineage: Eukaryota > Metazoa > Chordata > Mammalia > Rodentia > Gliridae > Glis > Glis glis. The sequence goes on along the minus strand of PVJS01002093.1, from coordinate 81,963 downwards.
TCTGGGCCCCAGAATGGAAAATAGACGCACCTTCCCCGGGCAGCGGGGACCTCCTCGCGCTCACAGGCCCTTCCTTCATGTGTGTTTCTCATTACTTGCAGACACTGCTGGCTTCTCTTGGTGAGGACCATTTCAGAAGCAGAGAGGCCCACGGGGCGTTCGCGTGTCCTGCCGATGGCCCTGAGACCTTTCTCCTGCTGCTGTCCCTCAGTGGAGTGGGGCTTTCCTAACGCTTCTACTTTCTCACAAGAAGAACTTTTGGTGAGAGAAAATGGCCGAGCATCGATTTAACGAGTAATAAAGACATTCTTGAGCACTTACTTCTAGTTGTTCAAGGTTTCCAACCTGCACTGGAAAATGGGCTTCCGTCCAGACCTGCTAACAAGGTCCCCAAAGCCTAGAGCTCCAGTGAACAGAGTATGAGAACGTAAATGGGGGTGCCCATTAAAATATTTCAAATTCCTCCGATCCGGAGGAATTTAATCGTTGACATGTTCTGGTATCACCGTGTGGTCTGCCAGTGGGCTCTTCTTCAGAGAGCTGTTAAAGGTTAATTAATTAGCTAATGCACTCATGCTATACCTCCAAGTTCAATTCACAATCGGATCTGGCATATGGTGCTAAAGGAATCTCTCCCAAGACACTGCCACGTGCACTAATGCATGGAGCACCTCGAGAGGCCTTCCCACGTGGCCTGTCCCCTGTGACCAACGCGCAGGAGCTCACAGAGGCCAAGCCGTCTGCAGACCCGAGGTGCTCAGGTCTCTGTGTGCAGGAGGGGCTGTGTCTTTCATCACCAGCCCCCGTAAATACACAGCGAGCCAGTGCACTTCGCTTGAAAAGGCCTGCCGCTCACTGGTTCATGAAGCAAGCGTAGATTGAGTTGAACAAGGCCAAGGATTTGGACAGTAACTGAGAAGCCCAGGAGAGGCCCTGCCCCTGCCCTCAAGGGCAGAGAGTCCAGTGAACAAGGAGGCCCGGCGCAATGTGAGCAGAACATAATTTTATTTTAATGCGTCCTAGACAATTACATGTGTAAGGGCCAGATGCTCTTTTTTTTTTTTTTTAGTGGTACCTGGGATTGAACCCAGGGGCATTCTACCTCCGGGCTACACCCCCAGCCCTATTTTTTATTCTTTATTTTGAAACAGGGTCTCACTAAGTTGCAGAGGGCCTCACTAAGTAGCTGAGGCTAACCGCGAATCCGGATCCTCCTGTCTCAGCCTCCCAAGTACTGGGATTACAAGCGTGTGCCACCACGCCCCTGGCCCAGCTGCTCTTACAGATGTGTGGCCCCGCCTCCTTTTCCAGAACCAGGACAGCTTCGCTCCAAACCCCACAAGGGCCAGGCTTTGTGGGCTCATAGTAGAGGCTGTTCTGGGACAGGCCTGTTTGAAGGGAGCTGCTCAGCCCAGGCTTTACCCCTACCCTGCAGCAGCCCATCCAGGGATGCAAACCCAGCCCCCTCACCTTAATTCAGACCACCGGCAATCCACAAAGCCACAGGCCAGCTAGCCGAGAGGACTGTCATGCATGGAGTGTAGAGCGCACAGCCTCTGGCCGACTGCCCACGCTTCTCCTGCAGACTCTGGGCTGGGCAGTGAGGCTGGGAAGCCATGGCTGGGGAGGGCGGGGACACTGACACAGGACACAGGCGTTGAGGAGGACCTGGGTCACAGAGTGGTCCCACCTGCGTAGTCCGGTGTTCCTTGCTGCGATTACGATGCTGTAGAGCAACTGTTCTCATCGAAGATGTATTTTGCGCCCCAGGGAACATTTGGCAATGTCTGGAGGTCTTTGGGTTTTAGGCACTGAGGCAAAGAGCCGCTGCTGGTGCCTGGTGTGCAGAAACCAGGGAGGCTGTTAAATACCCCACAGTTCACAGTACAGCCTCCCCAAAGAACGAGGGGACCCCAAATGTCAGTGATATCAAGACTCGGAAGCCTGCATTAAAGAGAGGTACAGAAAGGCTGAGCGTGAATCAGTTAAGGCGAGTGTGAACAGCGAGGACTTCTGTGGGCAGCCTGAACTCTCGGTGTGACAGTAATGGGAGTGGGGCTTTTGGGGAGTAAGCGGTTCACATGTGCTTACGCGGGTGGGGGTCCCATGGGATGTGACATGCCAGGGCTCCCCTCTCCACCACGTGAGGACACAGCAAGAAGCCTGCATCTGTCTGCAAGACAGCAAGGGAAGCTCGGCTGGCACCGGGATGCTCCCCAGCCTCCAGACTGTCGCTGAAGCCACCCAGCAGCCCGAGCCCACAGTCACCTCCTCACTGTCCTCATTAGCTGGTGGACGGAGCAGCTGTGAATCCAGGCCTCGCTTCCTTGTCAGGGTGGAGCGTCCCCAGGTGAGACTGACTGTCAACCCAGCAAAGAGGCTGCGCCAGGTTCAGGGCTCTGCTTTCAAAACAGTGGATCCCTGAAAACTGGGTGGGCACATCTGGGTCAGTGAAAATCTGGAACTTAGTCACCTCCCCTCTCTGGGCCAGTGGAAGTGGCCGTATGTTCCAGCTAAAGGCTCACCCGCTGGCTTTTCTTGAGGGCCACGAGGGCTCTCTGTCTTGCAGCACGGGCAGCCATGTATGCTCGGCCTCAGCCCCCACCTCTCCGCCAAGCACAGTATGACCCAAGCAGGAAGGGTGCGGTGTGACTAGGGAGGAAGGTCCTTGACCCAGGGGACTAGTCAGCCTGCCCAGCAGGAGCTGGGAGACTATGTGGGCTGCATTTTGAAGGTGCTAAATCATGGGTGGGAACAGAACATGGAGCAGGAGATGGGAAGTCACCTGATGCAGGGGACTCCAGTCACTTGCGGTGATGCCTCTACGAGGCCCCTTGGGCATGGTGCTAAGGCTGCGAGCCTCCGGGATGCTCAGAGCCACCAGGGTGGGCGAGGATGAAGGGAAGGAAAGGTGCAGGGGGCCGTGCTGAGTAAGAGCGGCTGGCCAGTCCGGGAGCTCAGGGTCAAAGGTAGGAGCCAGCAGTCTCCACCTCCATGGCCCCCTGGGGAGTTCTGTCCCATACCTCTAACTCTAGGCTGGTAAGCCCGGAGACCCTTGCTCAGGGTCCCCCAAAGGGCCTCATTTACTTTTTGGCTGTGACTGGTGCCCTGACCCATCCAGCTCCTGATGACCAGAGACCAGATGGAAAGGAGAGACTGCCCTACAGGGGCCCCAGCCCTGACACTCAGCTGTAAATGCTACAATAGAGATATGTACATAGCCCAGAGACGGTATGCAGTCTCTGGGTGAGGCGACTGTATAGACGAGGCAGTACCTGCACAAAATCACCCAGCCATTTTTAAAAGGCAGGTCTTTAGTTTAAACAATGCCTCAGTACACATGGGGTAGAGCAGGAGGTACGGATTCTACATAAGAAGAATACTACCTGCAAACAAATCTCCAAGAAGATATTCAAGTGTTGGATAAATGAAAACTAACAATGAAGGATTATTTTGTACACTTTGCAAATATCAACATTTTTAAGTGATAATATTTAATCCAGAAGAGAGTTCTGCAGAATAAGCGTCTCATGCCCTCGCGGGAGTATGAATTGGTATAATCTTTTCCGTGGCAGTTTAGTAAATATATCCTTTGATCCAATAATTACTTTTCTGGGAATGCATCCTAAGGTAATACATCTAAACGGGAAGAAAAAAAAAAAGCTTGATGAAGAAATAGGCTTATTGGAGTTGTTTACAAGGCGACAAGGGAGGAACAGTAGAGGGACTGTTGTAACCATAACCATCTATTTATGCAGCAGAACACGGCCTGCTGTCCGCTTAATGATTATGGAAACTTTGTAATAATATGGAAAGTTTTGCAGAATAATGATATCAAAAGAACACGGTAAATGCTTTAAATGCAATATCAAAATTTAACACGGTAAATGCTTTAAATGCAATATCAAATAAGACATGTGACACCTTTATGGTATATGTGAAATATACAAGAGTGGTGTGCCTGCTCCCCGGCTCCCATGTTGAGGTGCCTTCCGGCTGAAATCCCACCCTTAGGGACACTGCTCCTTGTTCCTAGAGGGGTGAATTTTTCCAAAGGGCAGACTGGCAGGCTCAGCTGCCCTGGGCAGAGCACAGAGAAGGAAGGCTTCAGGCTGGGCTGCACCATGAGGCAACCTCTGTTTATTTGCTTTGCAAAATAATTCCCATGATAGCATGACCGGAACCCTCCCTGGAGGACTCTGGAGTCAGTCCTCCCTCTCCTGGAGGTGGGGCGTCTAGTGACTTAACCTCTGTAAAATGTGGCTGGTGGTAATCTCTCTCTTCCCTTCCCCCAGGGATGCTTCTCTGGGGTCCTCTCCGTCTCCTTCTGTCCCCAGCTGTCCAGTGAAGTCCTGGTTTTCTGGTCTAGTCCGTGGGCTTATGCCAAAGTCTCAGGGTGAAGATGCTGGGAAACCAGAGGTGCAGCCCCACCTGTCACGGCATATGGTGTTGGGAAAAGAAGGGTGGCGCCCCAGATGGTTGGAACCATGCATGCTGAGCCAGGGCTGGCGTTGGAACCTCTTTGGCGCCCAGGAGCTGCCTTGGTGAGCTGCAGCTGTGAGGCAGTAACAGAACTCGCACCTCGGCGCTTCCTGGTGAGACTGGGACCGGGGGCCTCACCAGAATCCCAGGAAGAGGTGCGCGGAGCCCAGTAGGTGCCACACGTGTGCGTTGCCTCCATCGTCGTTCAATTTCCCATGAATGGGAAGAAATCGGGGACCCGCAGTGGGCCGTTGAGGGCTGGGAGGCAGAGAGCCAAGGCGAGATTGACATACTTTCTCCTTCTCAGCCTCCTGTTATTCTAACGAGCCATTTTTGTGAAATGATGAGGTGAGGCTGTGAGGAAAGCAGAGGTTTCAACAGCAGCCCCAGGAACAGGGAGCACGGCGGACACTCAGGGTGCTGCTGCTGGACACCGTGGGGACCCGCCCTTCCTTCCAGCTCCTGTCTGGATTTTCCTCCGGTCGCGAGGGACACGAGAGCAGCAGCACTTGGCGCTCTGTGTTGGTCTGCGTCTGCAGGGCAGCTGCCACTGCTTCTTCATAATCATGCAAAGAGGTTTCACCTTCGTGAGATGCAAAGGGAGTCCGGGAAGCTCAGCTCCTGGCACCGTCTGTCTCGCGAGCCCAAACATCATTCCAGCAGCATCTCGTGGACCAGGTGAGCCGTGCTCCGCGGAGGGGCGTGCTCCCTGGATCACGCAGGGACAGCAGGACAAGCCACGGCGCTGCCCCTGGATTCAGAAAGGACCGGGGCTCTCCAGCTCTTTCCCAGCTGGCTGTGTGATGTGTGGCCTGTGTTCCTTCTCAGGGTTCAAGGGCCAGATAAGGCAGCACAGTCACCTCTGTGGGGACCCCGGGAGGCTGCAGCGTAAACAGACCGGGACATAATGGACTGGAGCAACACAGTTGTCGGAGGGCAGCACAGCCTGGCGGGTGGAAGGCCCAGGTACCTCCACCAGCCCTGGGGGAGGGCAGCTTTGTCTGCATCCTCCCTTCCGCCCGCCTGCTGCATTCTGGGAAGCCTGAGACGGCTGACCCACATGCTTTGAATGGGTTTTTCTATTTTTGTGCTGACTGGGCTGCCGCCGACACATTCTGGCATGTCCCCTTTTTACACCGCTTGCAGCCTGGATGGAGACAAAAACAGAATGCGCCAGGCCCGCCTGGGCTGTGAAAATCCAGGCCACCAGAGACAGGGGAGCCGAGGAAGCAGCGGCCTGCCTTTGTGGCCGTCCCTGCCAGCCTGCGGCATCTGTCGCGTCACTGCCAGGGCGGTGTGACTCCAAGTTAGCATTGTGGAGAATGACTGCAATCGCCATGATGTTTAAAAAATCAGTCTGCCTGTTGTCCCGAAAAATCCAGACACGGAGCTGTCACGTTCAGGGCAGATCCATGGGGACAGACACACAGGCAGAGGCATTTCTAGTTACTTATTTTAATTGACAAATAAAATCGGACATGATCAGGGTCCTGTTTTGAAACATGTTCACGTTGGGAAGTGGCTCAGTCGAGCTAATTAACACAGGTACCACTTCACATACTTGTTTTTTTTTATGGTGAGAACACTAAAAATCTACCCTTGCCTCCATTTTCCAGTAGACAGTACTTCTCTATTAACTGTAGTTTTTTTCGACGTTAACTTTGAATATGCACCAGAGCTGATTTAAAGAGGAAAGGTAATGTTAGATATTAGCATTGTCTAGCAAAGCTTTACCTGCTGAATCCAGGCGGGTGCAGAGTTCTCAGGAGGCCGGGCGCAAACAGCAGGTCAGGACTCTGCTTCCTCCGGATGATGGGGGTCTATTCCCAGGGCCGGGTCCTCGGAGGCCCAGAGGGAAGCACCCCACTTTTTCAGTGTCCTGGAGGAACTTCTGCTTGACCAGTGAAATGGTCAAGGAGAGAAAAAAAAAATGGGAAGGATACAACTTGGAATTCGCCATTTTTTCTCTACTCTCAATACCTAAGCACTATATTCAATTAAAAAAAAAATATATATATATGTTCTAAAGATATGTTTCTATAGTGAGAAGATGAATAAATAAATATGTTTCTTGGCATGTCTTGTCCCTCTTTCCCTGCCTTCCTCCTTCCTTTCTTCTTTTCTCCCCTCTTCCTTTCCTCCCTCCCTCTCTCCCTCCCTCTCTCCCTCCCTGCCTCTCTGGTCTAATTTCAGTGCACTGTAGCCTCGACACAAACAGTGGCACAAGGTTTTCTTTCTTCAATCTTTCTTTTTGCGGTACTGGGGATTGAACCTGGGGCATTCTACCTCCGAGCTACACCCCAGCCCTATTTTTTATTCTTTATTTTGAAACCGGGTTTCACTACGTTGCGGAGGGCCTCACTAAGTAGCTGAGAGTGGCCATGAACCCGGATCCTCCGGTCTCAGCCTCCCAAGTACTGGGATTACAAGCATGTGCTACCATGGCCAGCTAAATCTTTCTTTTACTTAGGATATGGCCAGAAAGACATGATACTGTTATGAATTTCTTCACCCTGGCTCCTCCTCACCCTAAAGGCGGTTGTTGCTGAGAGTAGTCACGGTTTAAGTGAGCAGGTGCCGGTCACTGTGGGCTGACTTTGGTCAAGAGGGGGCCCTTCTGGAGGCCAAACCCTGGGAGGCTTCCTCCTCTCCATCTGGGCAGGAAGATGAGCGAGCGCACCAAGACCTGAGCGTGGGGTCTGCGCAGGATTGAACACGGGACTGCGGGGGAGTCATGCGCTGAGCGATCACTCCTTGGCCTTTGGGGAACAAGTGGAGGTTTTCTGTTTGCTGTGGCTGCTGTATCGATGCACCACACGCTGGGGGCAAAGGCAACAGAAAGGTACAGTATTGTCTCACATCGCTGGAAACCACAAGTCCACAAGAGGCATCCTCAGGCCGGCTCCCTGAGGGGCTGCGGGAAGGGGTTGTTCCAGGCCCCTCCTGGTGTCTGGTGGCTTGCTGGCAACCTTCAGTGTTCCTTGGTTTCTGGAAGCTTCACCCTGCTCTCTGCATCTGTCTTCACCCTGGTAAATTCATCTGTGTCCAGTTTCCCTCTTAGAAGGACACCGTGCATATCAGGATTTTACCTCTGCAATGGATAATAAGACCACAGACAGCCAGGTGTGGTGGTGCACAACTATAATCCCAGTACTTGGGAGGCTGAGACAGGAGGGTCGCAGGTTTGAGGACAATCTCGGCAACAGAGAGACCCTGTTTCAAAACAAAAAGTAAAAATGGCTGCAGAGGATATAACTGAGAAGTAGAATGCCCCGGGATTCAATCCAGCTTCGGACAAGCTGGGTGATAGAAAACAGAAACAAAAACAAAAAATAAGGTCACAGTGTGGGTCACAGGTTAGGTCTCAGTAGGGTACAATTCAGCCCACAGCAGGTACCCGTGACAAGCTGCGCTGCCGGCTCAAGGCTCTGCCCAGCGACTGCTCTGTGTCACTGGTTCACTGTGAGGTTCCCCGAGCGCCCTGGGCTGAGCTCACTGTATACTCAGGGAGCGCTTATAGCCCACATGAAAATTAAATATTTCCCCTGATCTTTCCCAGCCTGCTCACAGGAGGGGCAGTATTGTGATGCTAATTAGTTTCACTAGCACATAGATCCTGGCAAGAAAAGGTCTACACATAATTAATTTGAATGAAAAAACAACCCTGACAAATATTAAATATTTAACCATGAATATTTAATAACTCAAAATGACTACCTGTCACACCTGGCCACAGAAAGTGCCAAAGTCATAAACAATTCATAAAGCAAACGCCTCTGTGTCGCTTCACCCCGCCCGCTGGAGCCGGCCTCTGGACTTTGGGGTGCGGTGTGCGGGGACCCCCGTGGCTCCTCCAGCAGCTTCCTTGCAGTGGGCTATCGCAGCCTGGTCATACGCAGACCGGGCCAGGAGCAGAACTGCTGCAGCTCTACGGGTGCCGGTGTGGGAGCCTGTGTGCGAGCTGCCGACTTGCGGTTTGGCCCAGGGCTCCGGAGATGGAGGAACTGTGTCCGGCCAGACATCCAGCCTTTAGGAGAGTGCCTTGCCTGGCGTTCTTTAACCTGCGATACAATCCTGCTGCCATCACCACTGTCATGACTACCTCTTCCAACGCTGCGAGGATCACCCCCAGGTGCAGGAGGAGCCTCATCCCTAGTCTGGGAGGCACAGTCCCAGTGATCCTCTGTGACCCCTTCCCTGGAGGGTGACTGGCTTCTGATGAGCAGAGAGCATACAGGCTCTTGGCCCATTCTGTGGTGCTATTACAGAACACCTGGGGCCTAGAAAGTCCAAATAGCATGGCGTTGCCCTCAGGCTGGGTCACTAAGTGACAGAGAAGCAGGAAGTAGGAGGGCCACGTGCCAACAACGGGGCAGGTGGGGGCGGGGGGCAGGCTAGCTCTTTTGTGCCAACCTGCTCTCTCGCTCTCACAGGAACTAACCCATTCTGGAACCCCCCCACCCCGACTCCTCAAGATGTTCCTGAAAGGGGAGCCCATGACCTAACCACCTCTCACCAGGCTCCACCTCTTAAAGGTCCCATCACCTCAATGCCACTGTGCCAGGGACCAAGCTTTGAGCACGTGAGTACCTGAACAGCAGACTCCATTGAAAGCGCTGTGTGAGGGTCTGGGGAGGGATGCTCATTCACAGACAGGCTCTAAGAGAGTGTGACTCCTGCTCTGTATCCTCTCTCTCTCTCTCTCTCTCTCTCTCTCCAATGGCTCAAACTAGAAAGCTCCCGTGACAAGGGGCTGAGGGACACCTGGGCCAGTCATCCATGAGTTGCTGAGGTGCTCTATCCAACACCCTGGAGGAAGTGATTGCTGACTCAGTCCTTCCCAGTGCAGCCTTGGAAGGAGTCCGGCCCTAGAAGACACTTGGCTTCAAGGTGCAAGGCCAGAGGGCGCGGCCGAGCCCTGCTGACTCTAGGCGACTAGCTCAGCAGCAGAGTGACAGAGGGGTCTCAGCACCAGATTTGCTGCCCAGTCACCCAGTTTCCTCATCTTAAAAGCAGACACCGGGGTGCTGGCTCTGTCCGTCTCTTTCACCCTCATGAAAGGCAGCGGCTTTTCCATATTTCCTCTATTTTTTATTCATCTCCCAACGGCTCCCAGCAGAGATCTGTGGCAGCTTTCTATCAAAGCACGGATCGAGTTTTATGCATTGCAAGTGTGATAACCAGCAAGGACCTGCAGTGGAGCCGCCGATGATACATGGTGATGTGGGGTGCTCAGGGTGAAGGTGCAATAAATTCTTGTGCCTCATGTATGAAGATGTGTCTTTCTAATACTGTGCGACTCGGGTTATTTCGTTTATTTATTCCCCCAATTTTGTTCTTTTGTTTTCCGAGCGACTTCTAGGAATGACAAACTGATCATGGTTTAATGCAAACTGTGAATCTTGTGCTCTCGGTGCGACTTCCAGGATAATGAATGGCGGGGCGGGGCGGCGCGTCCAGGATGCTCTTGTTGCTTTCTGTCTTCTGTGTGAGTGATCGGTTGTGAGTCACACATCAGTTTCTGGTCAGGAAGCAGGAGGCAGGCACAGCTCTGCCTGCGTCTCTCCCCAGCACCAGGCTGTGACGCAGGACGGGAGGGCTGACCGCCGAGAGTGGACGGAGACGTCAGAGCCTCTCCCTTCTTCTTCCTCTGCTCCCAGCAATTCCTTCCAGGCCACATTCTGGTCAATCGTCACTTACCGTTTCTCACACTCTTCTGCTGGGTCAACTAATTGACCCAGTGCTAACTTGTATTGGTGGAATACTTTAGAGTTCACAAATTACTTTCATTTTAAAGTAATTACCTTTTGATGCTTGATGGTTTCAATAGCCTGGTGAGAAAGATATGGTTGATATAGTTTGAATCTTTTTTTTTTGGTACTAAATGTTGAACCCAGGGGCGTTCTACCTCTGAGCTACACCCCCAGCCCTTTTTATTTTTTATTTTGAAACAGGGTCTTACTAAGTTGCTGAGGCTGGCGTTGAACCTACAATCCCCCTGTCTCAGTCTCCAAAGTACTGGGATGACAGGCATGCGCCACCGTGCCTGGCTATAGTTTGGATCTTGATTTTAGTTTTCTAAGAGAGCTCCAGGAGACCACCCATGCCTCCGGGCTTCTCTGTTGGATGTGGCCAGGCTGACTGCGATGACCCAGGCTTGCCGTGTCTGAGCTTCCATTTCTGGGCCAGTGAGTGGATGCTCTTGATTCTCCTAAGGACCCCCTGTAATGCGCACCACCATGACCCTGTGTTTGCCTACTGATGAGGGCGGAGGCTCACTGGTGGCCATAGCAGACGCCTGTCACGTGCTGACTGCCACTCCTCAGGGAACAGCCCTGTGGAGTCTCCCTAGTGTGTCATTGCACCTCAGAACCATCTCTCAATGACTGGGATAACTGAGTTAACTCTCGTGTTCACTTTTCACATGTACATTTAACTAGGTCACCTCATCGAGGAACATGTCAGGCACCCGGAGCTTAGATGAACAGCAGGGACATGTATGTACACCAGGAAGTCTACGCCTTCAGTGTTCTTGGAGTGGCTGGTGTCATCTCTTACAGTGGTCCAGGTTAGATCCACAAATAAAGAGGAAGATTCTAATGGATCTGCGTCTTGTTCACGTCCCAGAAAGCAAGGTCTAGAGTGCCTACTGAAGGTAGAACTCTTGCGGCGAGGGGAGTGACTTGGGGTGGAGAACCCCGAGCTAGCCATGGTGAGACAGTCTGTACTGTAAAGAGGATGGAGGGACCAGTGGTCGCTTATGATGATGATGAAGGATGATGATGAAGAATGAGGGAAAGCAGGAATGTAAGGAGGATGGTGGGAGTAATTGAATTTCTCTTTCTGGATCTCTCGACACCTCTGTATTATATGGTCATTGTGCCCCTCCTCATCCATCTAACTCTGAGTAGACAGGAGGATCTGGGCATTCCTAAATACAGTAGCAGTACAGATATATTAACAACCTATCCATGGCCAGCCAGGGGGCCCCTCATATTTCACAGTCCTAATGCAATCAGAGGCTGCAAAATTTAATCAAGGACTATAATATTTCATGCCCATGAGGCTGTTACTTTGAAATATTGTTTTTTCCTTCACTTTAAGCACAAGAAGAGAACAGTATTTATACTGGATTTTGAACCAATACTATTGAAATATTCAAGAGAACTTAGATGAGTCCTACTGGGCTAACATGGTCAGAAATCCTAACCTTAAACCTGAAAACTTTTTCCAAGTGGCAAATGAACAGCAAGGTTGTCAATAGTTTCTTTCCGCTCCTTCTTCAAATAGGAGGTGACTCATGGATATCAAAAGCATAGTACCAAGTAAAATGAGACAAATGTTTCTATTATAAGTATTGCCTTTTTAAAATATTTTTTCTGAAAAAAATATTTTTTTTTGAGATGGAGGGGTCTCCGTATGTTGCCCAGGCTGGTCTCAAAGTCCTGGGCTCAAGCCATCCTCTTGTTTCGGAATCCTGAGTCACTGGGACTACAGGTGACTGCCACCATGCCTAGCTCCTCTAAATTGTTTTTAAAGATAGCGCATGAAAGACTGATTCTAGACTCAGTGTAAGGTACCCAATTCTAGACTGATTCTAGACTCAGTGTAAGATGGTAGAAGCACCCAACTCCCTCGAATCCTGTTTATTTTGCAACAGAATTTTCTAATGTAATGTAATGTCTACAGACTTTACATCTTTGAGACAGAATATATAAAGAGGTTTCATGATCAAATAAGTTGAGGAAATACTACGTATTATTTATTATGTGCCTTTTGAAAAGCTAACAAAGGGTACTTCCTGGGATACAGGAATTAAAAATTGAATCAATTAAAAATTGAATCAGTGCAAGCCAGGCGTGGTTGTGCACGCCTGTAATCCCAGTACTTGGGAGGCCGAGACAGGAGGACCACAAGTTCGCAGTCAGCCTCAGCAGCTTAGTGAGGGACTCCGCAACTTAGCGAGACCCTGTTTCAAGATAAAAAATAAAATAGGGTTGGAGGTATAGCTCAGTTATAGAATGCCCCTGGGTTCAATCCCCAGAACCAATAACAATAATAATAATAGTAATAATAATAATAATAATAATAAAATAAAAGTATGAGTTGCTGCAATTAGGCTACCATTACAAAAAGGCCAGAGTTGTCCATGGACATCTTTTTGTTCTGAAACTTAAATTAGTATATAGACTACTGAACTTCATTATAAAAGAAAACAAAGCTGGGCGTGGTGGCTCATGCTTGTAATCCCAGTACTTGGGAGGCTGAGACAGGAGGATCTGGGTTTGCGGCCTGCTTCAGCTACTTAGTGAGGTCCTCTGCAACTTAGTGAGACCCTGTTTCAAAATAAAGAATAAAAAATAGGGCTGGGGGTGTAGCTCGGAGGTAAAATGCCCCTGGGTTCAATCCCCAATACCACAAAAAGAAAAATAAATAAATAAAAAGGAAAAGATACCCTTCAAGTTTTCAGGAAGCAATGCCCATGTTCTCCTACAAAGAGGATCCAAGTGATTTGTACCTAAGGAAAGTTACCATGAGACAGCCTCATCACAGTGGAAGTTCTATAGATGACATAAAAGTGGTTTTAAGACTGTCTTCTTGGTCTATAATAAAATTCAGAACGTCCAGGCATCATATCTCCACAGTGCGTGATGTGGCATCCTTTCAATTGGATGAATTGTTTTCTCTTGTCTTATTACTTCAGATGACAGCGGTGGCCTTCAAAGGGGCAACACGAATGCACAGTAGCAGGTTCATCTCTTCTACGACTTTCAGGAGACCCCAGTGTCTGCAGGGATCGGCAGGTGGGCCCACCCAGCGCAATAGGCTACGGCTCTCCTGCTTCCCAGCCTCCACCTGGAGCGAGGGGAGAGGAGCGGAGAAGATAACAGACACCTCCAGGGGTTTCTGCGCCTGGATTTCATGAGTGGCATAGTGTCACTAGTGAAAGCCACGTCGAGGCTCTGGCCTCTGGCCTTGAACGGAATGTTTTGTAAGAAGGGCCTTGGCAGATGGAATCCAGATGAGGTCCGGAGGGTAGGCCCCAGTGCAATCTGTAGGATGTCCTCATCCAGGAAGAGGCAGAGGCACCCAGAGACCCCAGGTGATGACAGAGACTGGGCTGATGTGGCCACAAGCCCAGGAACACCATTTCTGATAAGTACCAGAAGCCAGGAGGGAAACCATGGCCCTGTGACACCTCCATTGAACTCCTGGCCTCTGGCACTGTGAGAGGACAAATTCTTGCCTCATAAGCCATCCAGGGATGACAGCCTGAGAAAGCTAGACACGCCCGGCAGCTACTGGTGTCCTTGCTGTCTCAGGCATGGCACCTGCTGTCCCACACTTTGTCCCTCGCCACCACGTACCAGGAGGTCCCTTGTCCCCACTCTACTGGTCACAGACCGCTGAATGCCGTGGACCAGCAGAGCTGGCAAACTTTCAAATACTCAAGTGCTCAGGCCCACCCAGGCCTAGGGACTGAAACCAGGGGCCAAGTGGGGAACTGAGGAAACGCTCCTGGGGGCGCCGGCTCAGCGAGGCCGGGGAGCGCTGAGGACCCAGGGGGCCGCGGAGGCGGGGCTCGGGGTTTAGGGTTGAATGTCCTGCTCAAAGCCCACTCTCCACTGGACACACTGAGCACACACGCAACCACACACAGACATACACGTACACGCAACCACACACCCGCAAACACTCATACAACCTCACACATAAATGCACACTCACACACATACATACATAAACACACACGACAAGTGCATCTAACTACCCACATACACTCACACATGAACACACATGTGCACATACAACCATATCTCACAAACAGACACATTCAACCACACACAAAAATACACATTCACATATAAACACACATACATACATATGGGGCCATGAACACAAACACAACCACACACGTAAATGCACACTTACACAGACACACACAACCACAAATACATACAACCACCCACATACGCTCACACATGAACACATGTAGACACAACCATAGTCTCATGAACACACTCACAAACACACACAAAAATACACACTCACATATAAGTACACCTGTGCACACACACAGCCATGCACACAAACACAACTGCACACATAAACACACACTCACACATGAACATGCACATAAAACCACACGCTCACAAATATACACTAACACTCACAAACACACATATAACTACACACACATATGCACCCACATAAGCACAACTACACACATATGAACCCACATAAGCACACACATACATACAACACTCTTGAACACACACCCATGAACACACAAACATGAACACACACACAAGCACAGGCTCACAGCAAAGATACAAATACAAACACACACACACATCAGGCACAACCACACTCACGTACAAATGCAAACTCCCAGGCAAACACAAACACACATTCACATGTGTACACACGCTTCTGTTAGAGAAGGAAAGGAGAGCTTGGGTGTGCAGGAGGAACCCTGGGGAGCACTGTTGCTCTCACCGCGGTGGGGACCCAGGTGAGGTCCTGCCACTCCTGGGGTGCCCGGTGCTCCCGCGGGGCCTCAGAAGCATTTCCACGATAGTTGCTGTTTCTACTTTTATGTATGTCAAGGCCAAACACTGAATGACCAAGGCCGAGTAGCTTCTGGGTGGAATACTGAGCCAATTCCTTTTCTATAGCGTGTTTGTATTCCTGTTCTCCATTAAGACCTGTTTTTATTACTATGCGAATTTTATTTTGCCTAATACAAGCTTTCTTACAGAATATTTCTACCTTTCTTACAGAATATTTCATCGCCCTGACTCCAACCTGTGACATTTAATGCATTTTCAGTACAAACAGGTCTCATTCTTTAAAAAGATTAAACATCAAGCGCAATAGCCGATTTCAGTCGCTGACCTGGAGACAGGATGATATGACACCACCACTGGTGACTCAAACTCTCTTGTCGTTGTTGTTTCTGTGAAGGGCATTAATGAATGATCTTCAGCTAACACAGCACAGACTTCGCTGTATGTGATATGGATGATATAATATTACATCCGAGATTCTGCTGCTGGTGGAGAGAGCTGAGCACTGGCTCGGGATTTCCACACCTTGTCTAGGGCCGAGCCGGAGACCCAGGGCAGCCCAGGTCCCCTCACTGGCTGATGAACACCACCTCTACTTCCAGGTATTTGTAGTCAACAATTCCAACAGCCCCAGGCTGGATGACTCCCAAGGTTTCTTCCCGTCCTTCGTGTTTTATAATCTAGTTACATCTCCCTAGCTTTTGGCCTTGCAAAAGTCTTCCCCGGCCAAACCCCATCTAAGAACTCAATTTCTTTACTCAATACATGCAAGAAGGATTTAGCTGCAAGCACTGCAGGAAAGCGATGTCTTTGTAGAGAATGTTTTGACAACGACATTAATCCAAAGCATAAAAAACATCTTTATTCTAAAGTCCAATCCAAATTGCACCTGCCTCTCTCTCACCTCGGGGCCTCCTTCTGCAGAGTTCAACACGCTCCACAGTTGTGGGTCCTGTAAGAGCAGAGAATAACTGTCTTTAAATAGCTGCTGATCTTCGTATCATTAATTTCCTGCCCCGAAAACTGAAATGCCTTGTAATTATCCAGCTGTAGGAACACAGAAGATGGTACTAAATTTTGCTTAAGTACAGCCTACTGCCAAAACGGAAGCCAAAATATATAATTAGGTTGGCATTAACATTCGAGGGTCACAAAGGCCGGCGAGCTCGCGAAGGGCAGGCTGTCTGGGTAATGTAGCAGAAACCCTTCTCTAATAGAGCGCCCTCCGTGCCCTGTCATAGTGCCAGAGCATCAGTCTTATTTCTTGTCTGGGAATACAGTAGGACTCTGCTTTGCAGCCCCTGCCAAAAGATGCAGCTTCCCCTGTCTCAGGAGCAAATATCTGTGCACATAAACTAAAGTGAAGAGTAATTAGATTTCAGTGTTCCGGGCTGGACCGGAGAAAGAAAATAGTCCATCTTGCCCATTTACATTAATCAACATCCCACTATTTTTACCAAACATCGTTCACAGGGCAGGGGGCACAACGTTCCATAATGAATTTCAAAATAGCTCCTTGGACAGGAAAGAAAGGTGGTTTCTCTGACCTGTCACCTGCCTGTGATTGGGACTCAAAGTCACTGGTGTTTTGGGGACACACTTGCTTTTCATTTCCAGCCAGCATTTTAGAAACCTGCAACTTGCTGACTATTTAAGCTCCTTTGACCTTTCAAAGCGAGGGTATCAACCACGGTAGCTTGAGAGAAAAAAAAATCCTAATTACTATTAATGAGATTCATTATAATATAGAGTCTCCCAGAAATGAATTTTAAATGTCCCTTGTCCATTTTTCTATCAACATGGCCCAGAAGAAAACATCTGCTCCTGAGCAGCCATGCGTCCGCATTCTTATTAGCTGATATGGGTAATCTATCTATTATCGCACGCGTCATGTTGGCGGATAAGGGATCAATCTTTCCCCCAAATCAATTTTTTCGACCAAAAGCTCAAAGCTGGGGTGTTTGTGTGGTATGCTTTTAAAATCACATATTAAGAATAATTCACAGAAATTAAGTCTTCACCACTTTGTTGTTCTTCTATTTTTTTTTCCTTGTTTGGATTAATACAAATTACCCTTGCTGTTTCCTGTTATTAGAAGGGGGGAAATCTTACCCGAGTGCATTTCAGGGGGAAATGAGTTCTTTTGTGAGCAACAGAATTGCAACACTTTGCTGGAGAATTAATGAACTCTTCCTAGAAGTCCCTGGCTTGCGCAGCACTGTGCAATAGGGAGAGAACGTGAGCCAACTATGTAGTTCCCAATTGCCACATATTAAGAAATAAAAAGAGATACGTGAAAATTAAATCTGATAATGCGCTTTAGTTAAGCCAACATATTCACAATATTATGTTGACATGTAGTTAACATAAATATTATGAATGACCTATTTAACTACTCTTTTCATATTTTACACTAATACCAGTCTCTGTCGATATTTCGAACTACTGGCTCCCACACTGGAGAGCACTGCCCCAATGGATCACTGATTCTCCTTTGAGAAACTGGGGGGTGATGATCAAAAGCAAAAACACAACTACAATTATACTTCTTTTTTAGTTTTTGTTTGTTTTGGGGGTGTTTTGTTTTGTTTTTGCTATAATGGGGATTGAACTCAGGGACATTCTACCCCTGAGCTACACCCACAGCCCTTGGTTTGAAACAGGGTCTCACTAAGTTGCTGAGAGTCTCACTACAATGCTGAGGCTGTCCTCGAACCTCCTGTCTCAGCCTCCCAAGTACTGGGATTACAGGTGTGGGCCACCGTACCCAGTACTACAACTATACCTCTTTAAGTAGAATGTTATTTATAGTTGTAATTCTCTCGGTTAGAGAAAATAGGTTAAATATCTTACTGCTTTTCATTCTCGCTTTTTTAAGTTTAAATGATTTGTCATTACTAAAATGTGAACTTTTTTTAAATATAAGACTATGTGCACTACGGATGAATTTCACTAGTAAAAGTGATTCCAGCTTTTCAGAAATGGCTGCATTTGATCAAAGGTCTCCATAGATGTAAAATGATTTAAACTTTCCACATACAGAGATATAAACTGTTGCTCACTATTTCTATTGCATATGGAAATTGAACTAAAACTTAAAGCAGAAAAGTCAAGTTTTATTCACAGTGCTTTTAATTAGACAAACATCTATAAATAGATTCATGTTTGCTTGTTTGTATGCAATATGACTGAATTATTAAAAATTACAACTTGCTTCTACAAATCTACACTTCCATTGTAATGCAGTGTAGTTCTTTAGTATGACTTGAGCAGACGCTCAGAAACCTCTCCACCCCAGGACACCTGGTCATTTCACCATGTCCAGTGCTGGACGACAACTGCCAACCATTCACACAAGCCAAAAAAAAAATCAATCAATATAAAAATCTTGACTACCCTGTATATAATGCATGCTATTTCCTGCAGCAGTTCTGCAGCAGTGAAGGGCCGGTCATATCCGGCTATACCACTCCTGAGTATCTTTCCAAAGGGACTGAAATCAGAGAACGTAATACATGCATATCCATGTTCATAGCAGCAAAATTCACAATAGCCAAAGTATGGAACCAACCTAGGTGTTCATCAACAGATGAATGGATTACAAAATTATGGGATATACACACAATGGAATTCTACTCAGCAATAAAGAAGAAAAAATAATGTCATTTGCAGGAAAATGGATGGACCTGGAGAACATGATGTTAAGTGAGATTAGCCAGTCACAGAGAGTGAAGGGCCATATGTTTTCTCTCATATGTGGAAGGAAGTGAGGGAGGAATCAGGATCGCAGAGGGCCTTCAGATAATGGAGGAGAAACCTCGGTGGAGCCAGGGAAGGGGAGGGGGTGGTCAAGGCGAAGGGGAGGGGGAGGAGGGAGGATCAATGAAGGAATCGCTTCCGTGGACATTATATACATATGTGACAATACCAATGTCAGTCTCAATACCCTGTATGGAGAGCTAGGGGAAGCCGCTGTGTGCAAGTATGTCACTATCACTATGAACTGCATTGTGATGTGAGATTATAATACACTAAGAAAAGTATTAAAAAAAGAAATATGTGACCGTCAACCTGGAGATGAAAAAAATATTACAAGTTTCTCCTGACTGGAAGGCAGATGCACATGGTGAGCGCTGGGAAATGCAGACAGGGAGTGGTCTTCTCCTGCCATGGTCATTGAATGAGATTCGTTGGAAAAAATGCAGTTCCGTGCTGGCAGGACTTGGGCACCCTAGAAGGAAAAGAGCCTTCTAAGAAAGAGAAATATGTGAGAAATTCGGCTGGAAAATCAGATGAAGATAAAATAGTAATTGGCATGTCATTCTAATGAGAGGACAGACGATACAAAACAGTGCTGGGCTTATTATGATGGGGACTCATGGGAAATTGGCCTGGTTAACTTATGCAGCAATATGGTAATAAGACTGATTGCAAGATACAGCTGATAGCTCTTATCAGGACATACCGGCATTTAAAGGAAATCAAAGAAAGAGAGAAAAAGCACTATCAAAGCTAAAAACCTCTTTCTTCATGCTCTTTCTTTAAAACAAGTTATTTTAGTTGCACTTTAGAAGTTAAAGACACATTTTCCATAACCTTTAGGCATCATTTATACCTCCAACTTCTCCACTGTTTTTGAAGCAAACACAAAAAGTCTATAGCAGTGTGGTTTTATGTGTACACTGGAATCAATTTTTATTTTTATTTTCTGTAGATCGACGTGGGCTCTGCAGCGGGTTGTGCCAGGGTGAATCTTGTCTCATCTCTGCTACCTACTTGGTGTGTGAGCCCAGAAAGGACAGGAACTGTTGTGACTGACTTACTAATTAATTAATGTATTTAGTCTAATCTATTGAATGGGATGGGGATAATATCCCTCTCATGATTTTTTAAAATAGATTTTTTTAATAGCAGTTTTATTATCACAGCAACACTGATCAGGAAGTACAGAGAGTTCCCATAGACTCGCTGCCCTGCCAGCCTCCCGGATGGATCTTCAGCACCCCGCTGGAGTAAATCCTTACTGACCAGGGAGGAACCCGCAGGGGACTCTTCATCACGACCCAGAGCCCCGAGCTCACAGTGTGCATCAGGGCTCGCTCCTGCTGCCCTATGGCTATGGGTTTTGACAAATGTATATAGGTTTGTTTTGAGATGAAAAGAAATACACTATGCACAGGAGTCTAGAGTAATATAGATTACAAACTCAAAATGTTATCTATTATTATTGTTATTGTTATTTACAGTGATATTTTTCATACATTTTTGTTGCATTATAATTATACACCAACAAAATAATTCATTATAATGTATTCATACATGTATAACACATATCTTGGTCTATTTCCTTCCCCATATTCCCCTTTCCCTCCCCTTCTCCACCTCCTCATCCCCTTCCTCTAGTCTACTTTCTCTTCTATTTTTCATGAATTCCCTTTTCTCTCCTTTATTCTCTCAAGCTTCCACATATGGGAGAAAACATATGACCTTTGATTTTCTGAGTCTGCCTTATCTCACTTAGCGTGATAGTATCCAGTTCCATCCATTTTCTGAGAATGACATAATTACATTCTTCTTTATGACTAAATAAAACTGTATTGTGTGTGTGTGTGTGTGTGTACACATTTTCTTCATCTGTGTATCTCTTGATGGACACTCAGGGTGTTCCCATAACTTGGCTATTGTGAATTGTGCTTCTGTAAACATGGGTTTGCATTTATCACTATAGCATGCTAATTTTAATTCATTTGGATAAATAGGAGTGGTATATCTGGGTCTTAAAGTGGATCCATTCCTAGTCTTTTGAGGAACCTCCATACTGTAGAGCAATATATTTTTAAATCATCTTTTGCAGGCCATTTTTTCTTCTTTAAGTTACATTGGTATATCTGTAGCCTATGTGATACATGAGATTCATATTTAATATATCTTTATGATATTTAATGTATATGATATACCATATATATCATGTAGTACTGTATTTCTTCAGAAAATGATACACAGACCCTCTGGACTCAGCCAAATGCATAAAACTCTCACACTGAGCATTCTAGGTGATTGGAGATGGGGAAATGCATACTGGGAAAGAGTACACATGAAGGCTAACTCTGAGGTCAGAAGATTCTAATGGTCTACTTTATTTTGTGTGTGGAGGGCTTCTAGTTTCAGGTCAAGAGTCTGTGTGCTCTTTAAATTGCACCAAGCATTTGCCTTCTGGAAAATGATAGATTAACATGAGAAGGTATAATTCTAGGTATGTCTCTTAAAGAAACAGAATTGACATCCAGAAACATAGACCAAAATTTGTTGGAATAAGACAGGAACAAATCTTGAATGTGTCAAGTCATGAGAGCAGAGTTGATTGTATCAACTCATGAGAAAGTAATCCGAAAGAAATATTTACCTCAATGATACGAACAAATCTTAAAAGTCACATTAAACACCTTGTATCACCCCCCTACTCCATGTAGACCCACACAGACATCTCATTCCGGGATTCTGGTCCACTAGTCTTCAATTAGATGCAGATGTTCAGTGTTCTGTAGTCCAAGGGCAATGCCTACTCTCTAAGTTCTAGGGCTGAGCTCTTTCTAATTGCTTTATCAAATCAAGTATTTCTTAGAAATACATTACATTTTCTCATGCAGGTTCTTTACATTAATTATGAGATACTAGAGGAAATCAGGATTTCTCAGAATTTTCTAATGCATGTCAGACATGATCCAGAGTACCTGGTTGTACCTGGAAAAGGGGAGCATCTACCCATCCCCCTCCACGTGAGGACACAGAGAAGCAGCACCGGGCATCCTACGGTTGTATTCTAGAAGGCAGTCAAGAGTTGATCCCAGGTGTCCTGACTCTCAGTCAATAACTCTTTCCCCTGGACCATATTCTCTAGCCATGAAACATTACTAAATGTGAATGAACAAAAAGGTATTGACTTTTAGTTTTATATTGTACTTTTAAAATTTGTTGTTATTATTCCCTTGTAGATCATTGACCATTCTCTAATTATTATGTTAAATAGTATTTCACCATTAGAAATGGCAGAACTATCCAGATTTTCCAGTATTTAGGTGGAAACAATAATCTCATGTTTAGCATTTAAGTGATTTTCACCAGTTTATACTTATTAATCTTTGTTTCTGCAGGAAGCCCCCTGTCCTACAGAGAGTGTGAAAACTATAAACTTTTGTTTGGTTGAACAGAGTATCAAGGGCAGGGTTGGGACAAAACCCAGGACGTGGTCCATGAGAAAGCTACTCACGGTATAATCCCTTCCACTCAGATGTAGATTCACCCATTCATGTTTATTGTGTATTTGCAATTACTGATAGGTATTTACTGACTCCAGGCGTTTTTTAAAACCATAGATCTCTGTCCCTTATGGACAGAGTGGTAGATGTATTAAGCATGCAGAGGAAGGGAAAGGAAAGAGAAAATAAAGGAAAGCGTAGTCACTTCTGTATTATGTCTTTCCAGTAGATAATTCTTTCTTTCTTTTATTTTTTTTCCTGTGGTACTAGGGATTAAACCCAGAGGCATTCTACCTTCAAGCTATACCCCCAGCCCAATTTTATTTCTTATTTGGAAACAGGGTCTCCCTAGGTTGATGAGCATCTCAATACTTGCTGAGTGAGACTGTCCTAGAACTGCTAGGCTGTCCTAGAACCTGCGATCCTCCTGTCTCAGCCTCCCAAGTACTGGGATTACAGGCATGTGCCACCATGCCTGGCTTTCCACTAGATAATTTTAAGGAAGAGCAGGTTTGCAAAAGGCCAGGAGAGGTGGGAGAAGACAATAAAATGGCTATAATCCATGGTCAGGGACTCTGAATGAGAGATCTGTTTAAAACAGATGAGCAATTTTTAAAAAGTCTAACTTTTATATCACCAGTAAATTTAGTGGGAAAATAATTAGGGAGGCGAATAATAAAATAATAGCTCTGAAGACTTCAAATTTTAAAAGTTATATATCAGAAGCAAAGATGGGACACACCATCAAGAACTGTTATACAATATGGTAACCAACTCCTACCATAAGGTCAACAAGTACTGACAGAAAGGCTCTAAACCTTACCATGCTGTGGACAATGGTCAGCACAGGGAGGCAGTGACATTGACTCTGTGCTCACCAGGTGTCCAGCACTGTTCTGGTCTGAGTGTGTTCAAGGTATTATCTTTGAGCTGGGTGTGGTGGGGCACGCTTGTAATCTCAGGATTTAGGAGACTGAGACAGGAGGATCGCAGGTTCGCAGCCAGCCTCAGCTTCTTAGTGAGGCCCTCCGCAAGTTAGTGAGACCCTGTTTTAATATAAGGATTAAAAAATAGGGCTGGGGGTGTAGCTCGGAGGTAGAATGCTCCTGGGTTCAATCCCCAGTTCCACAAATAAATAAATAAATAAATAAATAAATAAAGTTATTATCTCTGGCCCTGAAGAGTCCTATCGACTGGTGCCATGATGTCCCCACTTACATAAGGATGGATCTAGTCACTAGTGGAGACATAATTTGCCACAGGACGATCAGCCGGGGGAGCGTTTTAAGAATGCTCAGACAGGAAGCACTACCGAGAACAGCACGGGCCCACACTTTTGGTTTTATGTGACTAGAACACACAAGGATAAACTGCTCCTCTGTTTTCCCCCACCTCTCTGTTAACATGATCAGTGTCTACCCCACAGCTGGAAGGGCAAGTGGGGCCACGGGGAAGCCCACTGGGGAGGTGGTGAGAGAGTGGGGCTCCCAGGCGTGGGACTGGCTCCAAGTGCAGGAGGATTTCATCCCAGCTATAAGAAATTTAGGGGTATGATTATTAAGCCAATCCCAGTTATTTCTGAAAAATTTCCAGGAAAGTCAAGGGGCCAAATCACTTCCAAAGGGACTTGGAGACCTGCAATGGACACACCGGGTGGCACTTCCCGGGGAACCTGCAAAGTGGGTTATTAGATGAAGGCTTTATGTACCCTTCAGCACTTAAGAGGGAGTAATGAGTCCCAGCATTTGGCACAGTGCACTAATACCCACCAGACTCGCATCCACTTCCGGACACCCTTTCTAGGCCAGCAGCCCGAGGACACCCTGGACAAGGTACACACAGGCCCCATCAAGGCACATGACAGCCCATTTAAATATATTCATGGAAACACAACAGACCACCATGACCTGACTGAGAGGAAACCGGATGAAATGTAAAGTAGTGAGTAACTGTTTCTTAAAAAGTGGTGATTAATGTACTGATATCAACGTGAAAGGAAGTTATTAACAGCGAGCCCAAAGGTCCTGATGCGATTAAGTCCAGTCAAATGCTTTTACCGTGCACTCACTCAAAGGCATAGAAAACATGCTTCTCAAATTAGTGAGTGATTAACAAGCGGGACGACAGCCTCTACAGCAAACGACCACCAAAATCCAGACCAGCCAGACAGGCCAGCAGGAAGCGAAACAGAAAATATCCCAAACTTCCTGAGAAAGCCTTTGAAACAAGGTAGATGGCCCATCGGGCCAGCGTGGGCGAGGACTTCTGTTTTTGAATTGAGTTTGGTGAAATGAAACTGGCTCCTCCTTCTCCTCTCAGGAATAACTCCAAAGTAAGAAGCCAGACAAAAACAAGTGAACCTCACTTTGGATGAAACCAAAAAAGAAGGCAAGAAAGAATAAAATAGGAGCATAGATAGCCTCTGAAAAACAGTGACAGTCAAACGTAGAAGCCACAAAGAGTGGACACCTATGGGCTCCCGCCCCACGAAGCCCAACGGGACTCACTTCTCAGAGTAATGGCAGCCACGAGGGCCAGCTCTAACCTTGTACTCACAGGACAGACATGAGCTGCTCCCCGGGTCCTGGGACCATCCCTGGAGGGAGTCTACTTCTGAGTAAAAGTAGAGGAAGAGTGGCCAAGAGGAACCAAACAAGTGTGTCACCACAAGGTCATCCCCAGGGACCATGTGAGGCCAAGTGGCAGGCCGGGGAGAGGCTCTGCTGGTGGCCGTCCCCGGCCTCGGGCCTTCTTCACTCAGACCTCCATGACCCTGCGTCATGCTGAGAATTCCTGCAGTCCTGAAGAATACCGCCATGTCCCCACGTGAACTGCCACATGTGGATGACATGGAAAGAGCCCATCCATTCAAACAGGAGAGGGACTTGAGGACCAGCCAAACACACAAAGATGGTATAATTTTCAAGTGGGAAAGAAAGAAAAAAAAAACAGAGAAATTAATTTCTAGATGAGAACAGGCATTTAAAACCTGCTGCTACCAAACAAAGGAAATTATGAGGCAGCCCGTGTCCACACATTACAAAGCAAAGGAAGCCTTGCTGATAATCTTGATCCACAAAACGCCACGCCCGCCGACACATTAGCTTCTAGACAGTGTATGGAACTGTCCGCAGGGGCTGTGCGAGCCGGTGTAGTTGAGGGAAAGTGAAAGGCACCAACACACAGGCTTGAAGCAGTATTCAAGAGAGTCATAACTGAGACATAGCACTGCCCACGGTCCACAGGATGGAGGAGAGCAGGCAGAGCGAAGTGGAGGCCAAGGGTCAGTGGGGTCGCGGGGACGCGGATGTGCAAGGTCTAGCCTGTGCAGCATATTTGCCTAAGTGCAGTATCGAAAGAACAAACAGCAAAATATTTTAAAATATTATTTTAAACAATAGATAACAATTTCCAGATTGAGAGGGTGATTTATATCCCAAGAAAAATTCACATGGAAGAGATAATGTTAAGACCTGGCTGGTTGCAGGGTACGGTGGTATACGCCTGTAATCCCAGTACTTGGGAGGCTGAGACAGGAGGATCACAGGTTTGCAGCTGGCGTGCTGTGACTTAGCAAGACCTTGTTTTAAGTAACAAATAAAATAGAGCTGGGGTATGACTCAGTGTTAGAATGCCCCTGGGTTCAATCCCAGTACCAAAACCAAAACCAAAACAAACACCTGGCTAGTTATTGCACACTATCAGCTTCAAAGAATCCTGAAGTTACAAGATGTATTTATTTCCATTTGCTGCAGAGAAAAATAAACAAACTTAGCCATTTAAAATAATAGAAATTTATTATCTCACAATTTCTAGGGTCAGAGTTTCGATTAGTCTAATCACGCTAACACCTGGGTATCTGCAGAACTGCATTTCTTCTGGAAGCTCTAGAGGAGGATCCATGACTTTGCCTTTCCTGTTTCTGAAGCTGCCTATACCTCTTGCCTCCTTCCTCCATCTTCAAAGTCATCTTTGGCATCTTCAGGTCTCTCTAACCTCTGTTTCCACAGTCACACCCCTTTCTCTGACTCTAAAACTCTTGCCTCTTTATTATAAAGACTCTTGGGCTCACCAGAATTGCTCATCTCACTCCAAGATCCATACATTAATCACATCTGCAAGCCCCCTCTGCATTTGTCTTTCCTCAATCTATTAAAAAGCCCATCTTAACCTTCGTGATTTGAGATTCCATCTTTGTATTATATTAAATTTCCATAGGTACTTGGCTCTTATTTTGGAATTTACGTAGTTTTTACCCCACTATCTGCTTTTTGTTTTACATGCCAGTACCACAATATTTTGATCATAGGAGATATGTTGTATATTTTAATATTTGATATGGCAAGTCTCCTCTTAGTGTTTATTTTTCAGCATTTTCTTAGATATATTTTCATATTAATCATCCCATATAATCTTTATCAAGTTATCCAACACTGCAAGATATCGTGTTGGTATTTTTCTTGGGATTGCATTGATTTTGTAAATTGACCTAGGTAAAACAAATATCTTTATAATGATGAGTCTTCCATGTAAAATAAGCATTGACTTTCCATATATTTGGTCAAGTTTACTTTCGCAACTTTTATGCATGCTTTCCAATCTTCCTCATATACGTTTTGCATATTTCTTATTGCATTGATTTCTAAGTATTGTTTTCTTTGCTATTACAAATGAATTTTTTTCTAACTCCTTACTGTTTTTATATATGAAACATAGCGATGTTTACATGTTAACTTTATATGTTAGTATATTATTGAATTCTTTTATTGAATTAGTTTTATCATTGATTATCTGGGAATTTTTAAATATCCTATTTTCTCATCTGTAAATAGAGACAATTTTACTATTTTTTTTACTCATTCTCATGCTTGTAATTGATTTTTCTTATATAATTGCATTGGCTAGTACCTCTACTATAATGTTGAACAATTCTGGAGATAGCAGACATCTTTGTCTTAATCTTAATTCTAGTGGAAATTCTAGTGGAAAGCACTAGTATTTTCCTATTAAATAATGTGGTGGATTTAGGATGAGATTTCTCTCTGTCTACCAGGCTATCTACCTACGTATTTATCTATTTCCATGGTGGGTATATCCTTGTTAAGGAAACATCTTTAAGTCATTTTCTTTGATATTTTTAATCATGAATAGGTTTGAATTTTTCTAAAGACTTCTTCAGCATCTATGGAGATTGTGGACAAAAATGAATTAAAATTAAACAAATTTTTGAACTGAAGGCATCTCAAATCTTTAAGCTGAAAAGAATCTTTGAAAATCAATGAGAATATACAACAAACAGTATTTCTTCACATAGAAACGATTTTTAGGGTCCGTGGAGTAGCTGAGTGGTGGAGCACTTATCTAGCCCAGGCAGGGCCCTGGGTTTGGTCCTCAGTACCAAAGAGGAAAAAAAGGAAGTCTTTTTATTTATTTATGTATTTATTTCCAGAGTGAACTTCCAGAAGGTGTTTGCCACAGAATGCACTTTAGGAAACAATGAACTTGCTGCTTCCCCCTTTCCCCTCCTTTATTTTGCATGTGAATAAAGTAGCACTGGGAAGGTTAACCCAGCCTGGAGTTAGTTAGAGTCAGAATGGAAGCCTGTTCTTCAAGACCCTTGTTCTCATGGTGGGCTACTGCTCAAAGCTGTTTGTGGAATTTTATTAGAAGTTCTGCTCAACAGGGCATCAGGTAACAAGCCCATTCCATGACTCCTGCGGAAACATTGAGAAGATTGTTGGATATCTTCAAAATGAAACTGTTGGGAGCGCACAGCCCCTCATCATGGAGAGGTTGAGCAGGAGTAAGTCCTCAAATAAAAAATGACTTTGTGCAATAGAGTACTGACATTTTGACTAATTATTTTGCATGTGCTTTATTTCTTGTGAATTACCAAGGTTTACGGAAGTAGAATATATGACAGATAAACTTTTTGCTTTGTTTCTTCTTTGTTTTCCTTCTTTCCAATGGTAAAGAGGTAAAAAAGAAAATTCACGGTCAAGAGGGGAACTTTTAAGTCAGAATACTATGGTGATCCATGAATATCCATGTTTATAGCAGCACAGTTAACAATAGCCAAGTTATGTAACCAGCCTAGGTGTCCATCAACAGATGATAGATAAAGAAAATGCACTGTATATACATAATGGAGTTTTACTTAGCCATAAAGAAGAACAAAACTGGGCTGTGTGCAGGAAAATGGATGGAACTAGATAACATCATGCTAAGTGAGATCACCTAGACTCAGAAAACCAAGGGCTGCGTGTTTTCTCACATGTGGAAGCTACTGAGAAAATAGGAAACAAAAAGGATTTCAGATAAATGAGGAGAGAGACCAGTAGAATAGTGGAAGAGGACTGAGGAATGGAGGAGGAAGGGATGGGGAGGTTTGGGGAGGGAAGCAGACCAAGTGACCTTGGGTGCATATATGAATGTATCACTAGGAATCTCAACATCATGTATGGGGAGGGAGAGGTGGGGAGGGAAACAGACCTTGTGATGTTGTATACATACATGAACATACCAGTATGAATCTCACTATGATGCTTCATTACAATGCACCAATACAAGAGTAATTTAAAAAGAGTATAACTTTTGATGAATCAAGTTATAAGAATCGAATCATTGTAACTGGAATTGAAAAAAAAAAGGAGAGGCAGGAGAGAGGGGGCACACATTCATTCATCAGGTGGCTCATGTAGATATCTCTGTTGGGGCCCTCAGCCTTAAGTCAGCTCTTTTTCCAGGCTAACTGCGTGGCCTTAAAGCCAACAAGTGCATCGAGCCCTCAAGCACCATGATTTTCTCTTTCCTGTGAACACTGATGGCACTGTTCTTCACTCTCCCAACAGGCAGATACATTTTTACCCTCAAATCTAAAAACCCAGCTTTCCTCATCATCTGGTAGTTTCCCCAGCTTTATCACCTAGGGAATACCACTAAACTGTGTCAGACAGGTATGCAGCAAAGAACCATCTAGAAAGAAGGCAAAGCCACCCCAAATGTGACACTTCTGTTCCTCACCTTGTGCCACTGGTTTTACATTTTTATGCATATGCAATTATGTGAGGTACAAATCTGACCTTCATCTGTGGACAAGAGCGCCAGGATTTTAACAATGATTATACACAAGCGTGCACAAGGCCATATTTCACAGGAGCATAAAGATAGCATTTATCTAGTTCTGGCATCGATATTGCATTTTATACTATGGGCTCTGCTACTTTTTACTGCGGCACAATCTGTCGAGTATCCCCCTCTGTCTCCAAGGCCTTGCTCCTGCGTGTGGACACCAGCCTGTGGTCACAGAGCATTTTCAGTTGACTTAGAAGGTCCTGAGCCTTCCCTGAAGCCTTGTGCCTTGGGCTCCAGTGCGGTCCCCACGGTCCTGACAGATTCATCTTTCAAATTCCTCTGAGCTAAGTTCCTCTTTGCTGTCTGCAGGCAGATTTACTCTGAGCCTATCGGTTTAAGTGCATTTTCTTGGGAAAGAATCGGCCATAACGTTGTCTTCATGCCGCTTATTCGTGTCGGGTATGCAGGGAGCTTTTCTCCCACTGATGCGCATGTTTAGTGCCCATTCATGGTAATAAGGCTGAATGATGTGCACATATCGACATAAGAATACATCCCTTGGGCTCTACCTGTAGAGTACATTTTGCTAATTGAAAAATACTTTAAGACAACAACAACAATCCCACAAATCAGGAAAGAACTGACATGACTCTGAAAAAGAAAGAGGACAGATCTGCCAACTTGGGGAGGACCAGGCTGAGAGGATGCTAACTCGCTAAATCGCAGTTCCAGTCTTGCGGGGCACTTCTCCCAGGGGGAGGCATCCAAAACGATTCTGTAAGTGGAAGGATTCCTCTTGACTCGTTGAAGCTGCCCTTCCTCCGCATGTCCTAGGGCTCCTTTGTCCCCAGCAAAGCCCCAGCCCCAGACTTCCTCTGCAGCCTGCTGACCTGCCTCCTGTGTCTCCTGGCGATTATGTTGAACCGGAAGCTGTGAATGATCACTTCACCCAGCACCACACACCTACTTCCAGAATCTGCGTTCTGCCGTGTCTGTCCTGGCTCATCCTGTCCCTGGCATGGCAGATCACCTTGCCTTCAAGTTTACTCATGTTGCATAAACTCTTGGTTTTGACTAAAGCATGTGACTAATGTCCATCCACGTGACGCGCCCCTCAGAGGCACGGGGTCCGCTCTGGGAAGGCGCTGCCCCACACAGCCTTCCTCAGCATGGAATACCTTCACCGGTGGGCAGCCCGTGCAGACAGCGCTGGCAGCTGGGGAGCCAGGTGCTAACATGGACCAGCCTCAGCCGGGTTTTCCAGACTCTTGTACCATGTACCTGCTCTCCAGAGAGGCACAGAAAAGAAAGGGGGTGGCAAGAGTGCTGGCTGTCCCTTGGTCTGCGGTGACGTGACCTCCAAGTCACCCGTATCAAAGCCTGGCTCTGTGGCGGCACTTCCAGCCTGAGATGTCAGAAGCACATGAAATAGTTAACCTGCTTTCTCCTCTCCCCCTCCCCTGAAGATGTAAACGTATTCAGATGTTCCTTCTGATACCACCCCAGGGTGCTGCTGGGATTGTGCCGCCCCGGGCAAGATGGGGAAAGGAGCCGCAACATGCGCCCCCTCACAGCTTACAGACCCTCCCTCGACACAGCCACCAAGACATGCTGCTGCCCGAGGCAACCACCTGCTCTTCCCGCCTGTAAAACCATCCCTGGCACAACTTAATTCATCACCACCAGAAGAATCCCTATCGCAAGTAGACGATCTGAGGTCAGGGGGGAGACAACACAAACCCCTTCTCACAGGAAACAGAACATTGGCATTGCCCCCTCCCCAGTGAGGCTGCCTCTGCCTTCCTTTTGTTTAACCCTGGCTACTTAGCTCTTTGAATTACTGTCATGTTTCCCGTGGGGTTACACATTCTAGATAAGTTGTTAGGAAGACTTCTTTTCTAGTTTTCCTATAATTGTGCACAGTATATATCCGTTTGAACACTACCTGGTTAATCACTATGCAAAAAAAAAAATCCTTTTGAAAAAGGATGGAAATGAACAAATGAAGGTGGTAGCAGAGTACGGTGTCTCTTGGTGTCCAAGTAGACACGACGTTACGTAGGATGCGTGTACTATATGGTGTAGAATCGGCTCCTAATGTTTACGGGGCCAACTCAGCCTTCAGACTGTTTGTGTGCGGATTATAAAGCTATAGTCAGGTCAGCAAACAGTTAATGAGAACTATTCTGCCTGCATGTGTGTATGATGACCAGAGATGCCAGGCTCGGGTCGGGACTCCTGAGGCCCATCAAATCTCTGACTCTCCCAACTGGAGCCCAGAGAGACAGGGAAGAGCCACTGTGACCAGTGGCCTCTGCTCGAACACTTGGCTTGGGTGGGCACACAGGCTCTCCACACATCCAGCCCTTGGGAAGGGGCTAAAGAGTACCCCTTGGGCCACCGAAGCCAACCTCAGACTCTCCACAGGGTTTCTGGGGCCTGGGTCTCAGCATGGGGACAAGGAAGGAAGCTTGGGCTCCAGTGGAGAATGTCCCCTTGGCTCCTTAGCCATCTTGTCCCTTTACACAGGGCAAGACCAGAGGAGGACCAGAAAGGGGCCCTCCTTCCCTGAGAGGAATCCTCTTGTGTTGGGACCTCCCGAACTTGACTCTCAGAAGAGTGCTCACAGGCCACACTCTTTCTCTCCATTGTCTCCCTTCATCCCTGCACACCACAAGGTGGGTGCTGTTCCCAGCAAGGAAGGGCACTTCCGAGACAGTGGGAGTGTGTCCCTGATCTTTGGCCAGCAAGTGATGGAGCAGGGACGTCCCCCCAGAGCACCTGAGGCGACCTGCTGGCTCCTGCTCTCCACCCATCCAGAAAGGCAAGTATTCTGTAAAAATCCAGTAGAGATGGAGGGGACGAAGGCCTGCAGTTGACTAGGATACAGTCTCTGAAGGAAAATGATGTATGTGCTGGAGAATCAGGGGCCAGAGATGAAGTTGAGGAGGGGTGTTATCAAGGATGACTGGAAGAGTGCAGAGTAGCTGAGGTCTACTGTCAGCACAGAGAAGCCACCGTGGCTGAGTGAAGGAGATGCCTGAACCTCATGTCTTGGGCAGCCTGCTGCACCCTGGGGCCGACTCCACGGGCCTTCGAATCTGCAAGGGCTATTGAGCTGGACCAGTCCCCCCATTTCTGTCCCCAAACTCCTCTGGCCTGTGCTTTCATGAGGCTTGGGAAGCTGAGAGTAAACACCTGTTTTTCTAAGTCATGCAGGCTACAGAGGTGGTGTTGGGCCCTCTGCAGAGAGTTGATTACTTCCGGGGTCTCTGAGCCCTTTCTGGAAACTTGACACGGCCTTTCAGGCTCGCTGCAGTGTGTTCTCATATGTCGGTTTAGAGTCATGTTCCCCGCCCTGGAAGTTGTGGGTTGAAATGACACCATCTCCTGGTCCACGAACCTCCTTCTCCATGCGGTTTGGCTGGCGTTGCTATAGTAACCCCCAGTCTGTTTTATAATACGCCGATGATTACTGAGCACACGACAATGGACAAAATATCAGGTGACAAGGGCAGTCGCCACCAGAAGACATCCTGTGTGATGAATATCGATTTCCCAGCAGAGCGTCGCTCTCAACACTAGGGAGGAGGCGTGTGGATGGGCAACGGCACAAACAACACGGGCGTGCAAATGTGGATCACCAACATCAAACCACTATAACTGCAACTGTGTTAGTGTCTCCCCGAGGGGTGAATCAGCTCCACGTTCTCCACAACTGTTATGCAAAATGGCAAATGTCAGAAAGCAAGAGTACATTCTGTGAAATTATTCTTTTGTGTACAGATGGAAAAATGCACAGAGTGGCTGAAAAACACACCTTCCTTTTCCGCCAACCTCTCTGCAGTGAACAGCATGAGGCAGAAAACTGGCACAGCTGTCCAGCTGTTGGGACCTCCACAGAGGCTGCGAGAGTCAGGCGGAATCAGAGGCACCGAGCTGGGGTTCTATTTTAATCACCACAACTGATACTTGGATCAAAAGAAAAGTTGGGTAGAACTTCTCCTAAAATCAAATTGACGCGAGAAAAACCAAAGACGTGTGGCTGAACCATTCAGTTCAGAAATAGAACCATTGTTTTGTTTGAAAAGGGCATGTATTCTCTGTACTGGGAACATAATAGTTATGCGATGGTTATTGATTTGTAAAGATGCAAACAGGAAAGAATTCTGATTACATCTAATGTGAAAATGAGGACCTGTTTGCCTGCTGCTGACGTCATTATTGTGTCAAAGGTTTTTCATTTTGCAGGATGAACAATTCTGTGTATATTAAAGCCAATCTGGGATCATGGAGAAAGCAAAGCCATTGCTAATTCAGAGGCGAAGCAGGAATAGAGACGCGGCTAGTGACTCATCCAGGTCAGACAGATTAGGAACGTGGAGGCTCCGCGTTGATTATTTGATTTCGTACGGTAGCCCAGCACACTCTGTCCCTTGGGGCCTTGCAGACAGCTCAGCGTGTGCCTGGCCACCTGCTAGCCAGCTCTGGGATCCAGGCTACTCACCACCCAGGGTCTCCTCGCACACGTGGGTGAAATGATGCTCTTGGTGTCAGTGACGTTCAACCCCCACTGTGAGCTAGAGTCACCTGGAAGGTGTTCTTAAAGCATGAGACTGGGGTCCCAGCCTCTCTGGATTAGCTTCTCTGGGGGTGAGGACAGGCATTTCTTTTTTTATGAGCATTGTAGATATTTCTGATTGCACCCAGTATTTAGAACTACGGAACTAGATGGCCTCTCTAGGTCTCTGTTAACCATATAATGATGTGCTCTGAACTGTGTGTCTGAATCCCTTGGGAGGCTTCTTCAACCACAGCAGCCGGCCCTACCCACGGTTGTGCCTCCGTGGGTCTGGGCAGAGCCAGGAAGTCTGAAATGCTGGAAGTTCCCAAGTTGCGCTGTTGCTGCTGTTGGGGGACCAGATTTGAGAACCACTTAGGAGGGTGTTTACACAAGAACACACATTGAACGTAAACACAATCCAGTTTTACAACTTAATAGCACGTGAGTGTTTGTGTTGTCATTTCACAGCTCAATGAATTTCCATCACAAAAACCCCAAATCAGATTAATGCGTTTCTACAGTTGGTTGATGGTGACATTGCGCAGGTAGTCACAAGGTATCCTGAGGTCTCACTGGAGGTGTCTGGTGCATGGCCCTTGAGCCTCACTGGTCTGCCGTCAATTGTTGATCAACTCTGAAACATGCCCATTGGGTGGCAGGCGATTTTACCCGTGCTTGGAGCTATTGGAGCCACACCGAGGCAAGCTGGGGCTGCAGGTTGACCATCGCAAGCCATGTTTTGCTGTTCTATCCATGTCTGGAACTAAGGGTCCAAGGCCTTGTGGTCATTCTCCTTTCCCCCGGTGCTGCTGGCAGGCGGTATCTCCAGGATGGTACAATGGCAGAGAGAAGGGTGGAAATGCCCCCTGTCCTTCGCCGCCACAGCAGGACCTGCTGTATCTCTGACATCAACCCCAGGGAGCTCACGTTGCCTGGGAGACCGGCGGGTCTCAGAATACCTGCTCCAGTCCTGTGGAGATCCAGGGCGCTTTCAATACACCTCCTCTCATCTCTGCTTGCGAGATGAGCATCTGTCTTTTTTGACTAGGAGTTTGCTACTCTAAAAAGCTAAAAAAATGAAATTGGGACTTTTCTGACTAACACTTTGCTACTCTAAAAAGCTGAATACGGATTGGAGCTCTTACGTTTTAAGAGAATGTAATGTCAACCAGAGAACATGCGAACATGCAGTCTAAGCGCTAAGTTTCTTAGTTTTCACAGTAAATTTTTCTTCAAGAAAAGTGTCACAGGATAACAATGCAGAAGAGATGCAGAAAGATGGGTGACCTTGACCTCAAGTGTCCAAGCTCTGTACAACTTCCCAGCTTCGCAGGTTCCGTGTGGACGGGGCCCTGAGCTGGGTCCCCTGGTGCTGCCTGGTGTGTGCCAGGGAAGAGAGCCTTGGGTTGTGAAAGTGTACCCAGGCTCCCTCCGCTGCCCATCTCCTATGAGGCAGCCACACCTGTCGCTGCAGGGTCTCTGGAGAAGAACCAACTTGGAAGGAAGAAGTGCTTGAATTTCATATTTCGATACAACCGGGAGGGAAGTGGCACATTTTTACACTGGGTTCACCCCTCTTGAACTGACATAACCCCAGCTAACATTTCCAAGCGTCTCTCACGCCGGGCCCTGAGTGCAGAGCTGGCTGTGAGCCCGTGAACCTTCACGACTCATGCATCTGGGAATAAGACTGACCCCACTACAGAGCAGGAAAGTGAGCCCGAAGGGTAAATAGGGGGAAGGTTTGGAATCCATCCATCTGAACACGGTCAGCTACTTCTCCAGGGACCTGTGTGGTGACTGTCTGGAATGCCTAGCCAGGGAGGGTGTCTGTGTGCTCCACCTAAGGATTACAGTCACTTCTCCACTCTCTCCATTCCCAGGAAATGTAAGTCAGAGGTCACAGCAGGAGGGGGCGGGGGTAAGTTTATCCCATTTCTTTTTTTTTTTTTTTTTGTGGCACTGGGGATTGAACCCAGGGGCATTCTACCTCTGAGCTACACCCCTAGCTCTATTTTTTATTCTTTATTTTGAAACAGGGTCTCACTAAGTTGCAGAGGGCCTCACTAAGTAGCTGAGGCTGGCCGTGAACCCGGATCCACTGGTCTCAGCCTCCCAAGTAATGGGATTACAAGTGTGCGCTACCACGCCTGGCTCCAATTTCTTTTATATTCAATATGGTTTGCTGTAGACAATGCGTCATAGGAATGTGCTAAACTGACCCATTCCTCCAAGAGACAGACAGAATAGGTTCCTCTACAACATGCAGCCGTTGAACCCAAAGCCACAGTCTTCCTGACCTGAAAGGTACACAGACAGAACCAAGAGTCAGGCCATCTTCTCCTGTGTTTCTTTCAGCATGAGTGTTGACTTTTACCACGTTCCCATAGACTTTCAAATAAATGGTCATTCTCAAGAAACTATACAACCTGATTTTCATAAGAAAGTTTGATACATGCAAAATCTGATTCTAAGCATGGGAATTTAATGTCCTTTCCAAAAGCTGAAATGATTTTAGGCCCACCGAGAGCTTTTTCAAAAATAATAGCCCTTATGAGTATTCTGGTTAGTGACTATCAGAGGATTACTTCCTCAGAAACCCTCTGTCTAATTCACCTAAGGTATCGTAATGGGCACTTTCAGACTGTAGCCCAAATGGAAATGGCAGTCCACTCAGCCAGGCCACAGAGAGAGCAAGGCCGAGCAGCCTGGAGAAGTATGATTATCTTATTACACTCCCGAGCCAGGGCCATTCACAGGGGCTTTCTGTTTTCATTTTCTCCCGAGATAATCTCAGGAGACAAAGCTTCCATGCTGCAGGAAGATTCCGCAGTGGAGGATGAAGGGGTCCGCTTCCTCCATGAGCACCAGTCCAGCCGTGCACTGAGCTTCACTTACGGGATGGTGGATGTCATGTTGGAGTTCCGCTATCCTGAGTCCCCAAATCCTACAGAGAGGAAGACAAAGCCCCAGCACCCTTGACCTCGTTCCCACACAGACGTCTAGATAATCCTTAACTGCCAAGTGAGGAATTCATTGGAGAAACAAAATTAATGCTGGTGAAGTTTGGGAGTTGATTTTGTGAGATCTAAGAGAATTCGCTCATTGAAATTTAATTTTTACTAAGTAGAAGTAAATTCAAATGAACTGACCTTCAAAATAAAAGATTGGGACCTGTTTCCAGTCGGGATTCACCCTCAGGGAGCTTATTTCCTGCCTCTGGCTCCACACTGGGAACCTGTTGCTGCTCTTTACAATGCTTAGCCTGATTCTCACTGTAAGGACCCCCTTACAGCATTAAAATAGTTAAAGTTAAAACTGCTTGCTGCAGGCTCTGGCTAACAAGGCAGGATGTCCTTAGCGGACTCACTCCCTGACCTAGACATCTGTTGGAAAAGCAAAACGTCCTTACTTGGGACCCTCCTGACTGGGGTCAAGATGGCCTTCTATAGATTAATGGTTATTCTGGTTACTATTACTGTAACAGTCTATAATGTTAGGAAAAACATCTTCCAATATAAAATGTACAAGGACAACGAATGTCTAACCAGTCTGTGATGATCAACTGTATCTATAACCAATCCTGGTAAAAGTCAGGCAAACCCACATGGAACTGTCCAATTAGCAGAGAGAAACTGAGGCTCTTTGTTTGAAAATTATAAAAACTAAAGCAAAAACGTGCCCGGGGTCCCCCATGCTAAACTGTTGTGTCAGTTTATGTCGGGCACCCAAGCTTAAGCTTGAATAAAGGCTCTTCTGTGGTTGCATACGGCTTGGTCTCCTGGTGGTCTCTCCGGGACAAAGGGTCTGAGCATAACACTCACAAGCACCCAAGCCCCGCCCCCGCTGAGCACCCCAAGTGTTTTCCCTGGAGACCCGGGCTTTAGTCCGCCTCCTGGATTCCCACTTTCCATTCTTCACCCATGGGGGCTTTGCTCTTGTTTGGGCATAGACACGTCTATAATTGCATATCTGTTTTCTTTTTCTTTCTTTTTTAATATTTGGAGAGGTACTAGGGGAAAACGACCAAAAAATGCCATTTTCTGTCTAGTTTTCTTTTTTTTTTGCATCAAAAAACACTGAAACAACTAAAGTGAGTTATGTAGGTGGCAGGCCCCAAGAGGTAAATTTAAGTCAATTAATTGACCATTTATTTGGCATAATTTTTCAGCACCGTTAGTGCCAGATACTTGTTAGGCTTTGCAGAACAAATTGAACCAGACTGTAATTAAAAAAATACAGCCCACACTGACACAAGCAAAACAGGAAGTGCCCCATTCAGGAAGTATCCCATTCACATCCTTGAAATGCCCTGTTCTCAAAGGCTTTAGGAATAGCACCCTCTAGAAGCGCGACCAAACTCATCAAGTCTTTGTGTCTCTACTTTCCAAGTTATCTTTTTTTTTCTCTTGGATAGACATTCTCAACATAGCAGGGGAAATGTCCTGGGATTCCAGAATTACATGCTTTATTGCTTCTGACTTCAGAAGGAAAGGAGACACTCCCTCCCCTACAGTTGTCACGGTGTGCAGTACTCCAGTGGCCAACCTAGAGGAAGTGCCGACAGGGACCCACCCTCCCACATAAGTAGACATTAGACCAGCCGCTCAGGTAGCAGCGACAGCAGCCTTCATCGTTGTACTCCCTCTTTGCTATAGTCCTCTTGGTTCTTCTGAACAAGTACTCTTTCTTTTAAAATGTTTTCCTACATCTCCTTTCAGACACGTACCTTGTCTAGTTTATTGTACTGTGCCTATTTTCAAAATGCATATATTGTAAATTTATGCCATACACATATTCCAATATATATTGTATTCTACTTACAGTTCTTACCTGTGTTTAAAGATGTATGCTTGAATCACCTGTTACCGCACATTATCAGTCTTTGTTTAGGATCTTCCTCTCCTATGACTCCACAGTAATTCCTAGAAATGTTAGGGCTGGGGGTAGGAGTGAGGTCTTAGGCTACATTTGAGTATAAAGAGAACTTGAAAACCCTGTGTGTTGAGAATTGAGAGGTGAGGATGTCCCCTGCGGCCGGTGGCCAGGCCTCCTCACGTCTTCCTCAGTAGATGAAAGGGAAGCATGCACATCCGTGTTTATAGCAGCACGATTCACAACAGACCCATCATGGAACCAGCCTGGGTGTCCATCGACAGATGAGTGGATTTCAAAGGTATGGGATATACACACAATGGAATTCTACTCAGCATTAAAGAACAAAACGACGCCATTTGCAGGGAAATGGATGGACCTGGAGAACCTTATGTTAAGTGAGATTAGCCAGCACAGGAAGTGGTGGGTTATATGTTCTCTCTTATTTGTGAAAGCTAGGGAGTAATCAGGATACAAGAGGGACTTTAGATTAAGGAGGAAAAATTACAGTGGAGTGATGGTAGGGGTCTAGGGGAGAGGGGGAGGAAGAATTAATGAAGGAAACACTTCCATTGATGTTATGTACATATGTGAAATTATACATGCGAATCTCAATGTCATGTATGGGGAGGGGAGGAAGTGGGGAGAGAGCTGGGGGAAAGCCACCAAGTGCCGTGTGCATGTCTGTCTCTGTCACTCTGCACTTCATTATGATGTGAGACTACTGTGCACAAAAAAAGGTATATAAAAAAAAAGAAAAAGAAAGAAAGTGATAGTTAAATATTTCTGAGCCAGGGGTCTTCTCGCTATCACAGGGGAGGGCTGTGCTATAAAGCATGGTATAGACCGATATATCAAGCAGCCCATTTTATTTCTATACATGTGTAAACACACCATGTGTATACATGTGCGCATGTATATATAAGACAATTCTTGAACAGAAGTCTCTAGGCTGGCTTAAACAGAAACAGCTGACTTGGGCCCAAATGCCAGACCCCTTGTCTCTTGGGGTTTCTGTTCTAGCCCTAGAAGACAAATTATTACAGTCCAGGGTGGGAACATGGTGAAAGACACATTCATTCAGGGCACTAGGAGGGTGGCAAGGGTCAGCCATGAGGGTCCCTGGAGGGGTGATCTGTCAAGTCCGGGAAGATCAGGCAGGGCTTCCTGGAGGGGGAGGATCCACCTGGTCACTCAGCCTCTCTAGTGTCCTGGTTTGCAAGCACTCAAAGGAGCAAGTAAACTTTAAGTCATTTGTTAAACCCAAGCCTGGAAGATCTTAAGTCTTCAACTAAATGGTCGGAGGCATACATTAAAGATTCTTGCAGGTATCTTTGGAACTAAGGTGGAATGATTTCCCACACGTCACCCTGAGCGTGACCCAGGGCTTTTCTGTCAGGTAGAATCTGGCCTCTTTTCCACTTGTTTTGTTCTCTGCAGGCTTGCGGGGCGGGGAGGGGAGACCTGTGTAATTACAGAGGTGTGTGCTGTTTGGGGTAGTTAAACTTGTCCTGCAGTGGGCTCATTCCTGAGCTAACAATTATCTCAACACAATGTTTACCTCGTGGAGAAGTTGTCTGTGTACCTCACCCTTCAGTCAGATCTCCTGCTGAGCCAAACTCAAAACAGTTGAGATAAATGTTAGGTCTTGAGAGAGCAACACCAAAGCTGGGAAATGAGGTGAATGCAGTTGGCTCAGGTAATAGTTCAGATCTTTCCTATGCCATTGCCTCTCCCAGGTACCCAGCTGTCTGATTGACAGCTTTGCGAATGTTGCCAGCGACACCTACAAATATTTCTTCCCCATTGTGCCGGGCAACATGGTAAAGTCCTCATCAGTTTCTTCTGCTGAGAGCAAGTGGAATTTTCTGAAG
The DNA here is from genome assembly GCA_004027185.1 of Glis glis. NCBI lineage: Eukaryota > Metazoa > Chordata > Mammalia > Rodentia > Gliridae > Glis > Glis glis. Next base: position 41,267 of record PVJS01002093.1, on the reverse strand, counting down.
GTTACCGAGAGGTGACTGTATTGATTATTTTTATTGATCACACTAACCAAGTATTTACCCAACCTCCGCTTAACTTAATGCAATGTAAACACTGTCCTGTGACATGGAGCACAGAGTAGATAATAAGAGAGGTCTGATGCTATTAGAGAATATGACTGACAGAAACATAGCCACATCTGTGTCTTTACTATTGACCTACCGCTGGGCTTTATACCTGTCACGCTGACCAGAGGAACAACTCTAACGTTTCTCCTAACTTTGGAATTATTTTCAGACAGAAGAGACTGATCATCAACATGTCTTTTTACTAAAATGTTTAGCTGCCTTATTTAAATATATTATGCAGAATCACAGACTTCAGTGATGGCTGCGATCTTATGCAGATCTGCAAGCCCTGGTCCTGCTCGCCAATCCCAGAACAGGGAGCACCCCCACTCCAGCAAGGCCCAGAAATGGTGGGTGTAAGAAGAACATTACTGTACAGACTTCTCCAGAACTTTCAACCCAGTGAGAAGACTTATGGGCAAGAAGTAATTAGAATAATATAATTTAGTAGGTGCTCAGGCACTTAACTGACTATAAATACGACAGATTTATGAGAAAAGGGTTTTAAAGAGTGTTGAATAAGAGGATAGCCCTATTAAAAGAGGTAAAAATTGAATTGGATTTTGAAATGCCTTCATTCTGTGTGTGTGTGTGTGTGTGTGTGTGTGTGTGTGTGTAGCTTTGCCAAAAATTATTTATGCGCAAAATGCAGTAGAATAGAATATATCAAATACTGCCGTGCAAGGTACTTCATTATAGACACCCGTGCACGCGCACACACACATGTGCTCTAACAAACTAAACTGTGTTACTTCTTAAAAGAATGTGTTTCTAGAGTTTGGTTATACTGATGCTCAACCTTCACCACACAGAAAAATCACTGTGGAGATTTGAAAATTTCCAATGTCTAAAATAACCAAATCCCAGATTTGGGGTGGGGCAGCATATCCACATTTCTAGAGCTTCCAACATGGTGGTGATCCACCTGTGCAGAGTTAGGGCGCAGTCTGTTGTTTTGAACATGTGCTAATCAGTGCTCTGCTCCTGAAATTCCTTCCTGCTGTTGTTGGTGTTTTCTGCAAGGTTCTGGTTGGCTTTTCAAAGCCCATGGCAGTTCACCTTTGAAATGGAGTCGTCTCCTCCACCTTCCCAGTTGCTGGAGAGGGGCTTCGCTCTGCTCTGTCCCCTGCATGTTGGGCTGGAGAAGGCGCACAATGTTCAGGTGCACAGTCTGCCTCCTGCAGATTGGCACGGGTGACATCCCAGGGCCCCTCTTTTAATTCTGCTTCGGAACTTTCCAAGCTGAAATGCTTTAATTCCTTTGTAAAGTGTCTGGCTGTAAAATACACTGTGTGGACCAGAGTTTCTCAACATTGGCAGTGTTGACATCTTGGGTCAATCATTCTTCCAGGTTGGTCCAGGGCATTGTAGGAAGATGAGCAGCATCCCTGGTCTTCACCCACTGGAGGACATGAGCACCCCTCCCCCATCAGTGATGGCCAAACCTGTCCTGTTGCCAAATGTCCCCCAGGGCATCGCCAGGGATGAGGAAGACTAGACCGTGGACCTGTTCTACTGACAGTTCTTTCTCATGGCAGAATCATGGAGGAAAGGGGCTGAACCAAGGGCTTGTTGCTTGTATGCAAATTCAGAAAGAATGGTTTTAGTCCAGTATGTTCTTTTTTGCAATATTAAAGGTAAAACAACAACAAAATCAAAAAAAGTAAAACAAAATATTTGCTATGAATCATAGATTTTCTAAATCATTGTATTGATTAGATATGTAGGATTTAGTTAGTCACAGGTGCTGTGGCATGCACCTGTAATCCCAGCTATTCCAGAGGCTGAGGCAGGAGGATCAAAAGTTTGAGTTCAGCCTGGGTAATTGAGACAGACCTTGTCTCAAAATAAAATAAAAAGGGCTGGGGATGTAGTTCAGTGGTAGAGCACCCCTGGGTTCAGTCCCCAGTACCACAGAATGAATGAATGAAAAGAAAAAGAAAAAAGAAAAAGAAATGCCACACTTCTATATTTCTTGAAATGACTTAGCAAGTTGTGTATAAAATCAATAGTGACACATTTGGGAAGTATATCACTATGATAAGTAGCCACATCATATATAACCTCAAATCAAACTTTGCTTCCTAATAACATATTCCTATGTAGAATATAATTCTATTATTTTCATGTTGGTTTTGTAATGTGGACTTCACATTTCACTAGAAGTTTTGCTAAAGATGTCTCTTTTAAAAATAAGGTAGAAGATATATTTATAGCAGTTTCAGTTTTGAAAGTATTATAAACATTATTATAAATCTAATAGACCATAACTAGAATTTTGATTTGTGGAAAAATTGTCATTAACACAACAGAATTACTAATTCCCGGCACAGCTGCTGAGACAGGCCATGGCCACTGGCAGTTTTCAAAGGTTAAAAAAATTAAGAAAACTATTGTTAGTATTATAAATAATTGATTATCATTTATTATGAAATAATTACCTTTAAGCAATTATCACAGTTAACAAGTGATTGCTTCAGGATTGTTGCTTAATTGCTATTAAGCAGCAAAGTACATATGGCATATGATATTCATTGTTTATTATTATTTTTACAAGCACAGATGGCTTGGTACAATCAGAAAGACTAATGGAGAGTAATCTTTTTGAATGTAATTACCACATAAATATGGCAAATGATTTTTTGTTTGTTTTGCTAACATTATAACATTATTTTAATTAAGATGCTAAGGACAGTAATTTTTCCCACCTAACTAGACCAAAAGGATAAGGAGAAGATATATTCAAGATATTTTAAAGCCTTTTTATAAAACCTTTATGTACACATATTTATCACATAAGTATATCTAACCTTGCTTTTATTTTAGCTAAAAGGATGCAAAAAAATCCTTATGACTCAGTGACGGTTCCACGTGTCCTAAAACTCAAATGGCCTGTATCATAATAATAAACATATTTATCATAAATGTGTGTGTTTTGGTCAGATATAGAGTGCCCCCTGAAGAGCTCATGTATTAGTGTTCAGGGATGATATGGTTCAGTCATGGGGGTTGTAATCTCATCTATATGGATTTATCTGGGTGGTAACCTGGACCAGTGGAGTGTGACTGGAGATGGTGGGTCCCTGGGGTGTGGTCTTGGGGATTGTGCTTGTGTCTTTGAATCCCCTCGCTTGTTTGTTCTCTCTCTTGCTTCTGGCCTCCATAATGTGAGAGCAGAGTCCTGCTCTCTCCCTCTCTCCGCTTCCCACCGCCATGCCCTGCGATCCATGGTCTCTGGCCTTACACGGACTGAACCCAAAATCTCCAAGGAAACAGCGAGAAAAAAAATCTTCCTTCCTCTAAGTTGCGTGGTCAGGTTTGGCGGGTAACAGCAGCGAGAATGTTAAGCAAGACAGTGTGTATAGTTTTGGAAAAGAATGACGATGAGAAGGGCAGCCGTGCTGGTGGCCAGCATAGATGATACTTTGGATCTCTGAAGGTATTTGTTAGATTGATATGGTTATTCATGGGATAGCACATGACGTCACATCGCTTTTGTAAATACAATACTTATGATATAGAAATTGTCGTACCCCATGTTTAGGACAAAGGGTCCGAGAGCAGACTCAGTTAAGGCGGGAAGCATTTATTACCACGGGCCTACCACTCTCCAGCAGGTCAAGATGGCAGCCCCTTCTACAGTTCACCGCTTCCTTTTATAGAAGGCAAGCAGAGTTCTCGGGGTATGCTCTAAACCAATCATAGTAAATTTTCCTTATTTAGAAGCAAGGGTGTAGGACTAGGGGCGTGGGCTGAGCACCCAGGCGGGGGTCGGGGGCTGGTCTGGGCGGAAGTGACGCTCGCACCGGAAGTCCAGTCTGTGCTGGCTGGCCGGAGCCCAGAGCTGTGGCTGTGGGCTGCAAGGCGTTGTCCTAGGGGTGATAAGGGCAGCAACTGGTTTCATCCTTGGGGTGGTATGGGCAGGGAGTTTAATTTTAGGGTAGAAAACAAGGCTAAAAAATTACTTTTAGGGCATGTTATCACAGAAATACAGTGTTCTTACAGAGAATTTCCATACAACCAACATCTTCCTCTCATGTGTTCTGAACTCCGTCTGACGCCTCCAGAGCAAACGACTGGTCTGTGCTTTGTCCAGATCAAGAGTACCACTAAGGGCAGCCAGTGGCCCTGTGTGGCCTGGGGGTCTGTGGATCAGGAGATTCGGGGCCCTCAGGACAGCCGATTGCAATAGATCTCCCCACTCTGAGGGGCCGAGGGAGTTATCTGCACATCCCATGTGACCCCGTGTGAACGCAAGTGGCTGCAGACACCTGCGGGTCAGTAGGAGAGCTCATCTGGTCCAAAACAAAGGACTGGCTGCAAGTCTGAATCTCACGTCTGGTCAGAATCCTATTGCTTTTGGCCACAGATGGTGGCAAGATGGTGACACATATGGTCACTTCTGACTCTAGCACCATGAGTACTATCATTTTAGGTGGCAAGCCAGCCGCTCCTGACTCCTGTGACTGGGCCTGAGCAGATGCTGCAGGCATCCCCTGGGAAGCCAGCACCAATCCATCATGGGAGAAAGCCACTCCAGGGAGCCTGTGGCCCCAGACCCACTGCTGCTGGGATCCTAAGCTCATCCCCAGACAGGGCACAGCTGGCCCCCATGCAGGTTTCAGGGAGATTGTGTTCCAGGTGGGCACATGCCCTTTACTACGGTAACACCCACTCACCAAGAACAAATGTCCTGTGGAGGAAGCCCTTTCCCTCTTAGTGGCAGAGTGCATGTGTTACTTTCAGAAAACGGGAGAGTACAGAGTTGTGTGGTCCCTGGGGCCTGTCTCCAGCACATCAGCACCTCCACCGATTCTCTGCCTGGGCCATCACACTAGCTGCTAGCCGGCCACTGATCCTATCCCCAAGAGGAAGGTTGCCAACAAGCCCTCTGAGAACCACTTCTACCCTACTTGCACTGAGACGGCCAAGGCCAAGCTGCAGTTCATGGTGTTTCAGTTTCCAGTTGCCTCTGCCCCAGAGTTTGTTTGGTCTCCCAGGTTCTCCTTAAGGTCTTTGTCAGTAACTATAGACAAGGCAGTGGGATCCACCACTTCTATTCCTTGCTCTCCACCACCAGGAGAATAGATGCACAAAGGTGTGTCTCAAAGGCCCCGGAGTCCTGCCCACAGCCCTCAACGTGATCCCCTCCTGCCTGAGGACTCTCAACCCCAGCCGCACATCCAAGCCATCCTGGGATCTTTTAAAAACAACCCACTTCCGTGTTGAATGCACATTCTCACATGCCTAAGATGATGATTGCCATTCCATCTCTCACGAAGCCCTACCTAGCTGTATTCAGAAGGGCTCATTAAATAAATGACACCTTTTAAACCTATCATTGTCTATCAGAGAAGTGATGAAGAACCATGCAGAATAGCCAAGCTTCTCTTCCTGAGTCAAGAAATTGGGAGAAAAAAATGAAGGGAGGGAAGGAGGGAGGGAGGGAGGGAGGGAGGGAGGGAGGGAGGGAGAGAGGGAGGAAGAAAAGAAGGAAGGAAGGAAGGAAGGAAGGAAGGAAGGAAGGAAGGAAGGAAGGGGAAGGAAGGAAGGAAGGAAGGAAGGAAGGAAGGAAGGAAGGAAGGACTGCTAATGGCTACTGGGTCATTTAGACTACTCTTTCTAGAGTCATCTATTCAATTAAACAACTTTACTATATTTCATAAGAAAATTGTGAGTTTTTAATTTCAATAATGCAAAAAGGCCTTCAGATGAACTGTTTTTTTTTCTTGGTAATGAGAAATTATCATTCACCTATGTCACACCTCACCAGACTTTGACTGTAAAATGAGAGCGCATGTTGTTTTATGTCAAAGTTTTTGTGGTACGCAACATAACCCCACCACCTCAAAACATTTTCAGTTATTCTTGCAAGGTTTTGAGGATTCACCCAGAAAGCATCCTCTGTGTCCTTCCTTTCCAAACATTTCCACTAGTCAGTAGTTGCTGACCCTGCAGCCGATGACCACTGATAATGCTGGGCAGGGTTGCAGGGTTGTCCCTGGAGACTTCAAAAACAGTCCACTCCTACCCTGGTGGCAGCAGGGCTCCTGGACTGCCAACTTGTCGCAAGAATTTATTCACAGCTCAGATGGGCCCCGTGATGGCTGGACATCTCCACTCCTGCGGTGTGGGACGCTGACCATCTTAGAAGATGCTGGGCTTACAGCATTCCCAGAGCTGGTCGCCATGTGATGGCACTGGACTGAGCCCTGCTCCCAGTCTGTACCACCACTGGACCCACTCCGGGCTACTCCATGTTGTAGAATCTAAACCCAAATCACAGGCCCCAAGGAGAAGAGAGATTTCCATCCTTCTCTAACCCAACAGCCTCCCTGGTTTCCTACCAAAAAGCAACCAGTTTCCTAGAATCACTGAATAAGGCCGTTGACCCCAAACAGTTATATAAGACAATTTGTTTTCCAAACATTAAAAATTAGTGTTTTTCAAAGTGTAGTTGCACTAATAGACTTTCTGTGATAATGGACATGCCCTCTCTCTGTGCTGTCCAGCATGGTAGGAACTAGCCACAGGCGGCCATCCAGCACTCGAACTGTGACTACTGTGACCAAGGACCAATGTTTAAATGTTTTTAATTTTAATTTATTTGAATTAAATAGTCTCACATGACTAGTGGCTATTTTGTTGACAGCATAGGTTTAGCTTAACCAGAGGTTATCTTCTTAAAGATAGGTTATTTGTCTTTTATAAAATCAGGATTACCAAATCAAATCCATCATCCAAACATGTGCCAAACTGTATTTCTAAGACCTCGATCTGATTGTTATCAGATCATCTTCATAGTTTTTCTCAGATTCCGCACTGGCTTCTCATCCATGATGTTCGGTTCCCTTAGCTACACGCAAATCCACCTCTCCTCTTTCACGTTCCAGAATTCATAGATGCAACACTATTGACAAGCACACACATAGGGCCCCACATTGAATTAGTTGCTGGATGGGATGACAAGGAAATACTAAGATAAAGGTCTTTCATTCATCTATGTATTGAGAGTAACATAATACTTACTTATTGAGCTATTTCTTTGTGTCAGACACTGTGTTGAGTAATTTCTTGTGCTTTTGTAATTCTCATAGTAACTCTATTAATTATATATCAGTAGACCCATCTCCTATTGAGGAAACTGATTCTCAGAGAAATAACTCCTTCTTAGTTTCAAATATTAACTGATAGTAGAATGTAAGATCCCTGAGAGTGGAGGGTCCTTCCTCGTCCGTGTTGTCTTCGTCCCCTGGCACAGTTCCTGCCTCAGAGTGGACCTTCCAGCAGTATTTGCTGAGCAGGTGCATGAAATGGATTTTCAATCCTGCTCCATTACCCCCAGGATCTTTACACATTCTCTTTCTACAGTGCTCCACACCAAAATTTTCCAGATCATTTGGAATTTGAGTCTGTCTAGAACAGAGGTGACAGTTTTTCTGAAAAAGACCAGATATTAGATGTGGGAGGCAGGCTAGCAGGCTCTGAGGTACCTGCTATTCTCCGCCACTTCTACTCTGGACAGAGGCAAATGCACACAGAGAGCCGTGCTTCATCCCATCGTTACTTGCAAAAACTGCAGTGGCTGCATTTGATCCACTGATTGTCATTTGTTGACCCCGGGCAACTATTAGCAAGTGATAATGTTCCGCTGTTTATTTAACATAAAGCCGATTGTATGCTTTGCCAAAACACATCCATAATCTTGCCCAGCAACTTCAGCCTGAAGTTCCTCTCATTTTTACATCAAAATGTCAGCATTTTGCATTACTTTTTCTTTATTTAGATCACTGGAATAGGATCTTTTATTCTCCAGCACAATTCCCTGCAAGCCTATTAGTGATAACAGTGCGGAGCCCGGGCTGAGAAGTCAGATCCACTAATAAGGGCAATCATGTCTAACGCGGGCTCTGATTCATGTTCCAGATGCAGGCACACAAACCACATTGCTGCCTGTTCCAGATCTCTGTCATCCACTCAATAATTAGGATGTATCTTGCCAGGGAGAGGAATAAATAATACCCAGGCTTTAGAAATACAGAGAATCCAAGGATGCTCTTCATGTTAATTGGAAAATGAATAAAAAACAGAAATTCACACCGGATACACAAGGGAACCTGTGTCTAAGTTTCATTCAGTGTTGAGATCCTATCAACGGGGCCTTATAATACTTGTACACAGGCATTTTTCTCTTAAACCTTTTTCTCTATGTTATTTCATTCTTCTTGCTGGGGGTGGCCTTGAACAATCAGATCTAAGTTCAAGTCTCAAAAATAAGTTGCGAACCTGCTCTTACTTCACCTTCATGAACTCTACGGAGAGTTCGCATCTCTGGGCTCCTGTAAAGACATGGTCTATGGGTGTGAGTCCCCAAACTCCCAGGACTGGTAACCTTCCCACACCGAGGGTCCCAGGTGCAGAGATGGGTCCCCCCACACCCACACTGCTCGGCACCAGCCTGTTCCTTGTCCAAAGCCTTCATTTACAACTGTGAGTTCAAATGCCCTGGTCTAGATAGGATGTCAATGAGAACCTGAACCTAGCCTTTGGTTAACAAGAGAAGAAGAACTGTGAGAAACAGCAGCGTCCTCTGTGTCTGGCAATAGGGAGCTATGGCGTGTCTGCCAAATGGCAGCAACAGTCCAGAGTCTGCCGACCCAGATCTGCCCATTGTTGCCTGGAAGAAATGCCCGCACAGGCTTCCAGACCGTGTAATTTTTAGCACTGTGGTGAAATCCCTGATTTGTAAGCATCCGTTATTGTTGCTTTTCTTCCCACTAGGGAAAGGCCAAGCACCACGCCTATACCAGCTACTTCTGGCCCAGTGGCCCTGTGCTTCTGACCTCTGCTTTAGCCCTGTTAGCTCTTCTCTCAATTCCAAAGAAAATAATCTGGGCTGGGTTGAGACTAGAGCCATCCTCAACAACTCTGTTCACGGTAAGGGTGAGCTGAGCGACCGCAGCAGCAAGAGCTGTAGGTGGGAGGTGGGAGCGCCCCACTTGTCAACTTGGCTGCCCTGGAGTCTGGCCTTTCAGGCCCAGGGCAAAGGTGACAGCAAGGCCCATCCGGGGCGTGTCTCAGTATTGCCAGGTTATCTAGTAAAGTAACATCAAAGACATCATGTTCTCCCCCCTTTCTTTCACAGACACACCTCCGTAGTGGCAAAGTGAACAACCCAGGCACATCTATGACTGCATGGTGGGGCTGTGTCACCCAGAGATCAAAGACAAAGCCATATAATTAGTTTGTGAATACCTGGTGTTTTCTTCATGGACAGCAGTAACAGGATGAGCAAGAAAATTAAAATCTGAAGCATATGAGTTGAGCAGTCATTTGAGTTTTTGTAGGAGGGCTAGCCTTGCTCTTCAGCTGCCGTGGGTGCTGAGTCTGTGAGACCTTCGGCCTCACAGCATGGACCAGGGAAGGAAGCTGATGCTGGGTGAGACACACCCTCGGCGCTGGCTGTCCGCTCTCCAGCATGAAAGCCAAGCACTCAACTGTCTACCTGTTCATCTGTGTGCTTACCATGAACCGGGCGTTTCTGCCTACACCTGCTTACGTCATTTGTGCATTTACTGCAATCAACTATTGTGAGATTAAGTACACTGAAAAAGGAATGTAAACATATTGTTTTTATGAAAGGCAAATGGATGAAAGCAAGCTTTTGTGGGTATTTTTTGTTTTGTTTGTTTGTTTGGGGGTCTGCGGTTTGAACCCAAGGGTGTTCTACCTCAGAACTACACCTCCATCCCTATTTTATTTTATTTTTTATTTTGAAACAAGATCTTGCTAAGTTGCTGAGGGTTTCCTTAGTTGTTGAGACTGGCCTCGAACCTGTGATCTTTCTGTCTCAGACTCCCAGGTACCAAGATGACAGATGTGCACCACAATGCCCAGCAGAACAAGACTTTTTTCTTTCTTTTTAAAAATCATTTTCTCAAATTGGTGTAGATGAAGCAACTGAAAATGCTAAGGAGAAAATGCTAGAACAAAGTTATCAGAATTAAATTGCTTTGTGGTGGTTAATAAGTTCTTGCTGTGACTTCAGGAAGTAGAACAAGGACACGGTAGGCAATTGCCACTTGTTTCCCTGTGTGCTGATACACAGTCAGGTCCCTCGGTGCAGCCCTCAGCAAGCACATCCTGTGAGTGTGCGCTCAGGTCTTCACCAGCCTGCACAAAGCATTTAGGTGGACGGGAATCGCGTGTGTAATTGTCTGAAGTAGTCTTTATTTTTTTCAGTTAACCAGTTACAAGAATGAGAGATAATAGGATTTCTATTGTCTAGTTTTTTGTGAGTTTTTGTTTGTTTGTTTACGATCACAATGGGCATGAAGTTGGGAAAAGTCAGTTGAGCTAGATGTGGAAGGGCACCAGCTCTCTATATTTGTACACAGACCCACGTAATTACCCGCAACTTCTCACTTTTCTTTAAATACTCCACATCTTTGTTTTCAAAAGACTTTCCTCCCTCCCTCCCTCCCTCCCTTCCTTCCTTCCTTCCTTCCTTCCTTCCTTCCTTCCTTCCTTCCTTCCTTCTTTTCTTTCTTTCTTTCTTTCTTTCTTTCTTTCTTTCTTTCTTTCTCTCTTTCTCTCTCTCTCTCTCTCTCTCTCTCTCTCTCTCTCTCTTTCTTTCTTTCTTTCTTTCTTTCTTCTTTCTTCTTTCTTTCTGTACTAGGGATTGAACCCAGAGACATTTTACCTCTGAGCTACACCCCCAGCTGTATTTTATTTTTATTTTGAAACAGGGTCTTGCTAGGTCGATGAGAGTCTCACTGTCTGCTGAGGCTGCCCTCAAACCTGTGATGCTCCTGTCTCAGCCTCCCATGTACTGCAATTACAGGCATGGGCCACCATGCCCACCTGACTGACATTCTTTGTTTGATAAGCTCATTCCTGCAGTTTGGTCTCCTCTGGCAGAGGAGATCTTCCTGTGACTTAAAGTAACTTTGCTTTAATTCTGCTCTGATCTGGGGGTGCCTCTTGAACCACGAAGGCATCACATCCTCATAAACCCACCATAGGCTGAAAATACCATTAAGTCAAAAATGCATTCAATACAGCTGACCTACTGAACATCGTAGCTTAGCACGGTCTACCTTAAACATGCTCAAAACTTATATTTGCCTATTAGATGGGCAAAATCCTCGAATACAAAGCCTGTTTATAATAGTGTTGAAAACCTCATGCAATTTATTGAATCCTGCATGGCAGGGAAGAGCAGAGTGGTTGTGTGGGCGCTCACCATGAACACGCACAGCCGAACATTCACTGGGCCCGCAGAATGTCTGAGCCACTGAGCTGAGGTTAACTGCTGAGCCAGGGGGACCCTGCAGCCATCGGGTCTTCAATATCTGACCAGTTGTGGCTTTCAGGAGCCTGGAGGAATCGGACCTTTCCATACCACTCGCCTGGGAAAAGATCAAAACTCAAATCTGACTTCTCGGGAGTGTGTATTGCTCCTGCACCATCAGGAAGCTGAGAAATCCTAAGTCAAACATTGGAAGTCAGGGACCGTCTGTATTATGCTGGCTTATCAGCTGACTCTCAGAAAGTAATCAAGTTCACTCATCTATTGAATTCTGAGAGATGAAACCTCAGTGTCAACTTTTTGTGCATCCTACTGATATCAATGCCTGTCATGATATGCAGACCATGGGTAAGTCAAGGCAAACACTTTCTATGTATTTTCCATATATTTTGACCTCTTTCTCTAACTCATGCTTTGAGTTAATATCACGATCATCTTTATCTTAGAAGTCACAGATAACTATTTTTAACTCTAAACAGAGTTCTTGTAAGACTTAGTAACCTGCTGTGATGCTTGTATACAGTTTATTATATTTGTTGATTGGATGGATGGATGGATGGATGGATGGATGGATGGATGGATGGATTTTGGTACTAGGGGATTGAACCCAGGGACATTCTGCCTCTGAGCTATACCCCCAGCCCTTTTTATTATTAATTTGAAACAGGGTCTTGCTAAGCTGCTTAGTATCTCACTAAATTACTGAGGCTGGCTTCAAACCTGCGATCTTCCTGTTGTGTGTGCCACAGGCATGTGCCACCTCGCCCAGCAGTGTGTGCAGTTTAAAAGAAGAAGAAAATGGGCAGGAAAAGAAAGAACTACAACTAAAAGCAATGCTCATCGTCACCAGAACAGCAATCTTATGTTGTAAAGACATCTCATGTTGAAATTCCTCTGTAATGTGGCAGGGCACATCTGACTGGAGGTCAGAGGCCAAGTTCAAAGCCAACACTTCTACTGAGTGTCAGTTATATGAGTTATCTGATCTCTCTGAAAGTTGACATTCTGACCTGTAAAATAGAAACAATACCTGGATTTCCCTGTAGGATTATTGTACATGTGATGCGTGGAAAGATTTTAGTGTGTGAGGGACTTGGAGCAAAGTAAACCATCAGCAAATGTTTACTTTTATCGGTGGTACTATCATTCCTATGATTTTTACCATGACAACTTTTTATGTCACTATTACAAGCTGTGGGATCTTGGGCGACTTTTCTAACCCACAGCAATGTAGAATTTTACCTCAGTCTCTGCTCCCTGAAAACAGTGATGGCTAAGGACCCCCCAGTTTTGTGTTCCAGGAAAGGGCTCACCATGTGCCCTCAGACACAGCCCACCTGCCCCTTTCCTCAGCGACTTAGCTGAGACCTCCGTCCTTCCTCCAGACCCCCATAAGACTCGATTATTCTGCCTTTGTGAGATCCCAGGCTCCTTGGAGATATTACTGATTAATTCTCCCTGTTTCAATTGTCTGAAGACGATCATCATCCTAGCTGTCAGAGCATCTTGTCTTACACACCTGTCTGCCAATTTCCACCTCTCTAGAAGGTACTACTATGACTATTACCTTCTTCATAGGATGGTCATGGGCTTTAAACGCACTTCAAGTACTTAGCAAAATACTTGACAAATGATTTGGCCTTAATTTTAGATATTGTGATGAGTGATACTTTTGCAAAGTGGTTTATACTTTCCAAAATAACACCAAAATGGCTTTAATTTAATCACCATAATAATTATGGTCACAGAATTAATATATTTCCATGTTATGGGTTATAAAGATTCAGAGACCTGCTCAAATCACCCAACTTGGGACAGCAAGATGGGATCCAAACCCACAGAGCTTCCATCCATGTTGTGGCTTAGAGGCAGAGCCAAACAGTCAACGCTGGCGCTGGGGAAAGGAGAATCTAATGTCGGTTCCCGTCTTCTCTTCCACGCCATTTCCCCACATGCTTGGGGAATATAGAAGCAGCTCCTCCTCCTCCTCCTCCTCCTCCTCCTCCTCCTCCTCCTCCTTCTCCTCCTCCTTTTCCTCCTCCTCCTCCTTCTCTTCCTCCTCCTACTTCTCCTCCTCCTCTTCCCTCTCCTCTTCCTTTCCTTCTCCCTCTCCTTTTTCTTCTTCCTTCCCTTCTGTGGATTAAACCCAGGGATGCTCTACATCTGAGCTACACCCACAGCCCTTTTTTATTTTGAAATAAATGTCTCCCTCAGCTACCAAGCACTGGCCTGGAACCTGCAAACTTCCCATCTCAAGTACTGGGATTACAGGCATGCGCCACCACGCCTGGCTTCTGACAGTACAATGACATCAAATCATGGAAACAGTCGGGGTGGTGTACTCTTTTCTAGGCCACTGGAACTCGTCCTCCCACCGCGCCCATACTTGGTTTGCCTGTCCTGCTCCTAGGTGAGATAGCAAGGCCGCTGGGCATGCCCAGAGCTGACCGGCTCCCTCATGGTCTGCCATGTGCTTCAGCCTCAGGATGGAACTGGCATCTAGGAGATTTAGTGACGACAATAATTAGCTTTCGGAATGGATTTTATAACTTCCTTTTCATAAAAGCAATTCGCTTAAAGTGCCTGTTTATGAGTGTGTCTACACTAGCAATCTTCTTTACTCTAATATCAATCTGAGTCTATTGTTAATCCAGTGAGCACTAAAGAACACACTCAATCCGGCAGACATTGAAGACCTCGCTCTCAGCCAGGCGCAAGCATCAAGCAGGGCTCCAGCCTGGGCAGTGGGAGACAGGACTGGGCAAATACTCTAATTCCTTCCTCTCACCCTCCTCCCTGCCCGTCCTGGTCTTTCCCTCCCCTCTCTGCCTTTTTCTTATTCTCTCCCTCCTTCCCTCCCTCAAACCTTCCCTCCTTTCCTTCCTCCCTCCCTCCCTTTCTTCCTTCCTTCCTTCCCTTTCTTTCCCTCCTCTATTTATTTCCTTCATTCCTTTTCTTTGTTCTTCCTTTCCTCCTCTCTTCCTTTCTTTCCCTCTTTTTCCTTTCTTTTCCTTCCCCTCCTTCCCTCCCTCCCTTCTTCCTTCCCTTCCTTTCATTCCCTCCTATCCCTTTCTTTTCCTTCCTTCCTTCCTTCCTTCCTTCCTTCCTTCCTTCCTTCCTTTCTCCTCCCTTCCTTTCCTTTCCTCCTCTTCCTTTCTTTGCCTTCCCCTCCCTCCCTCCTTTCTTTATCCCTCTCTTCCTTCCTTCCCTTTCTTTCCCTCCCTTCCTCCCTCCTTCCCTCAACTAAGTGCATAGCACTCACTGTGTGGCACGCACTGGGTATGTGTTGGTAAATGTTGGACCTACTTACTGTTTTGTAGAGCTCACAGTCTGCTGGAGGAAACAAGCAATAATAAGAGAACAAAGCGTTAAGGGGGACTGTTGATTATTGCTGCGCACAAGGGGACATTGAATGCCAGAGGGTGGGGCAGGCTCGAGCAGCAGGAGCCAGGTCCCCTGGTCTTCCTTCCCCTTTGTCAGCCGCCCTGCTCCCTCCTCTCCTGGAGCAGGGGCTGACACAATGGCTCATTGAGAAGGTTTGGCCGGTGCCAGCACTCACATTCTCTTGCTTCAAACAGAAACACTGCTATCTTCTCACCCCTTCCAGAGGGAAGTTTTTTCTTTATTTTTTTTTTCATCTAACTCTCTAAAGCATTCTATTCTGTGCAGATGTTGGTGGCAAGATGTTAGAAAACTCCCTGGCAAAAGAACAAGGCCATCTTTCTGACAAAAATAAACAAACACTGAATGTGTAGGAGAGGGGGATTAGGAAATAGCTCCAGATATCAGGCTGCTAAGACTTACTAGGATCTGGCTTCCCCATCTGGATAGTCGTCATTATTCCATGTCGGGATGTAGGAAGAAGTGGGTTCTCTTTCATCTGTCACAGCTTTGGGGGAAGGACAGTTTTTCTCTGGGACACATTGGCCCTCGGGGGCTGGCATTGTTCTATCAAGATCATAAGGCAGAGATAGGCAGAGAAAAAAATGCTACACATTAGATTCTGCAAGACTTCTCCTTTTTAAAAACTAAAATAATTTTTAATGTATAATAACACAAAATTGCATATATTAATAGGATATTATGTAATCTGTCAATATACCTATATATTGTGTAAAGTTTAAATTAGGCTAAACATACATAAACCTACAAGGCTTTTTTATTGGGATTTTTTTCAAGTGATAATAATAACTTTAGAAACCACACAAACACAGAAACAAGCAGAATAGATTCTGCAAATGGTATAAAACGTGTACTAGAAATCAATCACCACCTTCTATTTAAATAGGAACGAGTCACACACAGGCTTGCCTTATTAACACGGCAGCAACTAAAGCGACCCCAGGTCGTGTTAGGAACGATGCACACCCCAAGTTCTGTGGGTTGAGGAAACGTCTGTCTATCATCTTTACTCACACAGGGAAGCAACGCCGTGGGGCCTTTGTCACCGGCAGCAAGCTTTCTAGTGTTTTCCTGTATTCTCTTTTATTTTTTTATTTATTTATTTTTCGTTTTGTTTTTGTTTTTGCGGTATTGGGGATTGAACCCGGGGCATTCAACCTCCAAGCTACACCCCCAGACCTACTTTTTTTATTCCTTATTTTGAAACAGGGTCTCACTAAGTTGCGGAGGGCCTCACTAAGTAGCTGAGGCTAGCTGTGAACCCAGATCCTCTGGTCTCAGCCTCCCAAGTACTGGGATAACAAGCATGCGCCACCACGCCTGGCTCTGTATTCTCTTTTATAATATGGTCCACTATGAATGTTCACTTGCAACATTGGTGGCACACATCAACAGTTCTAATTTAAATAATTTTAAAGGCAAATTGGGTTGGACCTTAATAGAAGAGAGTCTCCTTGGCGGTCCATTTTTCCCTCCTCTCTTCTTTACTCTTCCTCCTCCTCTCTCTCTCTCCACCTTCCCCTTCCTCATAATGACTTTTCTAGCCTCCTTTGGGACACAAAAGTACCAAGTGTTGGGACCAGGGTGGGTGAGATGATGCCTGTGAACCTCTGCTTTGGGTCCTGAGATGGACACAGTCCCTCCAGGTGACAAGTGACAAGAAGGTACAGTGAAAATAGACTCTACATTTTCCAAAATTAAAATAGCGTATTTTATTATAAAATGATAGTATGACCATTGTAAAATAATAGTCAATACTATAAATTATAAAGAAGGATATATACTAGTAATCTCTCACAGACAACCACTACGAACATTTTGATATTTATTTCCCAAAATTTTCTCATGTTTGCATGATTGTGTGTATAATTTAAAAAAAAAGTCCTGCCTTTTCAATTTTTCCCAAGCCAATAAGCATAGATGTTTCCCCATTTTTAAGAAGGACATCGTAGTCCTTGTATGTACCCACAGTGATTTAATAACACCCTTTTTGGTGGTCAGTTTGGTTTTTGATATCTTTTATTTAAAAGCCATGTTGTGTACAGTTGATTTCACAGAAGCAGAGAGAACAGTAGTTGCAAGGGGCTGGGGGAGCAGGTGGGGGTTGAAGAGAAATTGGTAAAATGATACAAAAGTTCAATTCCACAGAAGAAAGAAGTTCTATTAGTCGCTTTCACAACATGGAGACGATAGTTAATCACAATGTATTAGGTTCTTGAAAATTGAAAGAGTAGATTTTAAGCATTCTCACTGAAAAAAATGATAAATCTGTGTATGGCCATCCCACACTATTCTTGAGTTATTATTAATTATATTATCACTTATACCATTGCCTTGTTTTAAGTGCTATTATAAAACATTGCCAATTAGCAGTATAAAATGCGGTGACTGAAAGACCGATCGCAGAGCCGCAGCCTGGGGAAATGTGCTTCTTATGCTCCATGACATACGACCGACCGTTAGCAGGTGTTTAGCGCAGCGACTTGAACACTGCATCCCCTTCTCTGACACAATCTTGCTTGGGAAATAGATGAGCCCTGCAGCCAATGCCACTGGGTGTCCCCTCTAGGGTCGGCCTTGGGACTCAGTCGGCTCATCCAGGTGAATTCCTGGGGACAGAATCTCCCAATGCATGGTCCTGTGAACTGTGACGAGAGTGAGGACAGAGGCATGAGTCTCAGAGCCCTGCTGGTTAAAGACAAGAAGCAAGATCTCCCTGGGGGAGTTTGAGAAGCAGCCTGTCTCACCCCCATGCTGTGTTTTCCTGGAGCCATTTTTAAACAGAGCTCAGGATAGCCCACTTTCCCCTGTGGCTCCGGGAAATGTGGCTCTAGTTTCTCCCTCTGGAGACTGAGGAAGACGCCTTCCTCAAACTACAAAAAAAGGCAAATAAACCAGGCATTGAGTTCGGCAGATTATCTATTCTGCAGCTGTTCAGCCTTCTGAGGCTGCCATTAAGGAGGGAGGAAGGGAGAAGTCTTCTGCTTCTGCTTTTATTTTCCAGAAACAGTTGATTTTGCAACAGGCAGATTTCTAGAAAACCCTGCAGAGGCTGTGCAGAGAGGGGGTGAGGTGGACCCCTGCAGAGGCAGAAAGCCCAGGGGCCAGGGGTTCACACAGCCGGCCCTGGGGGCTGTGCTCCTTCACACACCAGCCTGTCCTCCCTCCCTGTGGAATTGCTCATGGTGGAGCAGTGCAGGGAAGTCCCCTGGGAGCCAGGCTGTCCTCCTGAGCTGTCACCTCCAAACAGAGAAGCCGGTTGACCGTGGCTCTGCTACAAGTTAGCCTTTGGCTGGGAGACCGCGCGAGGCTCCGTGTGGCCAGATGTGTGGGCGCTACAAGCTGCTTGATCCACGACTGATCGACTGATCGGCGACTCTGTGGTGAACAGGAGATAAAACAAACAGTAGCCTTCACATGCTTTCAAGCCAGGGTTGGCATTATTTTGACAAAGAAAAAAATAAAGCAAAACAAAGCCTCTCTAGCCAACCAATTGAAGAAGAGGAGGAGGAGGAGGAGGAGGAGGAAGGAGAGAAGGAGGAGGAGGACGGGGAGGAGGAAGGGGAGGAAATGCTTTTTCCTGCTAGCAAGGCATATGCCCGGAACACTCTGGGGTTTGCAGTCTATATGTTTGCTGTGTTGCCTTCTGACTCAACGCATCCTTCTGGGATGAGATTCCCACAAATATGTTGTTAATTGCCTCAAATCCACCAGACTTTCAAATACAGTGCTCCCAGCCAGCTGCCTTCCCTAATGTGCTGGTTAACTTTATGTGTCAGCTTGGCCAGGCTACAGCATGATGATATTTGATCAAACATTGTTCTGGATGTTTCTGTGAAAGCATTTTTTTAATTTAAATTTAAGTTAATTTAAACTTTAAATAAGGAGACTGAGGACACAGATTATCCCTCATGCAGGTGGGCCCTGTCCAATCAGTTGAAGACCTTCATATTGAAAGACTGACTTCCCTCACAGAAGAGAGAACTCTGCCAGCAAAATGCTTTGGATTGGAGGCAACACCAACAATCCCCTCGTCTCCAGCCTGCAGGGCTGAAAACTGTGGACCTGCTGGTCTCCACAGTTGCAGGAGCCAGTTCCTCAAAGTAAGTCACTGTCTGTCTGTCTCTCTCTCTACACACACACACACACACACACACACACACACACACACACATACACACCCCTACTGCTTCTGTTTCCCTGGAGAACTCTGCCCCTACTTAGAATCCTATGATCCGCCATCTCTTCCTTTTCCTGGGTAGGGAGGTTGAGCCAGTTTTAGCAAATACGAAAATAGGAGACCCATCAAATTTGAATTTTAGAGATCTAAGAAATATTTTTTTATCACATGCAATATTTGGGACATACTTATACTAAAAAAAAATAATTTGTTGTGTGTCTGAAATGCAAAGTCAAACAGATGTCCTGCATTCAACTGGCAAGCCTAATCCTGGGGGCTAGTTCTGTTCACAGCGGTTAAGACAATATCTAAGCCCAGTTCTCTCCTCCCATCTTTAGTCTTCGACCCTGGCTAAGATGAAACACCATCACCGCCCCAGTCACCCCCAAGCCCCACCCCGGCCCCTCTCGTCTGTCTCCTCACTAGGAGGATGCTCTGACGATTTTGTCATGTGTCCTCTCTGGGGCATCCTCTGCAAGACAGGACCACTCCCCGTCTGATGGGGCTGTGGGTGAGCCGTCACGGTGGGACTAGACTTGGGAAATCCTTTCTTGGTCTGAATACTCCTCTGTTGTGTAACTGCACCTCTTGTTTCTGAAGTCCTCGTGTGCCTTGGTTCTGCATCTTCTGACTGGCAGTCCTTCCCTTCTCTCCTAGGAAGGTCACTGGTGTTTCCCTGTGTCCCAAAGCTCTGTGGTACCAAAGCCATGATTAATAAGACATTATAGCCAGGCATGGTGGCACATGCCTGTAATCCAGTACTGGAGGGGCTGAGACACGAGGATCACAAGTTCAAGGCCAGCCTCAGCAACATAGTGAGACTCTCAGCAACCTACTAGTGAGACCCTGTTTCAAACCAAGAAGTAAAAAGGGATGGGTGTAGCTTAGAATGACCCTGGGTTCAATCCAGAAGGAGGAGGAGGAGGAGGAGGAGGAGGAGGAGGAAGAGGAGGAGGAGAAATAAGACATTATAATGAAGATATGAAGATCTATGGTGACAGGTAGCCCTTCCAGATCCTAGGAACACTTGTGAAATGAATAAATGATGGTATTTCCCAATAGTATAAGTACAAATAATCACACGATCTTGAGGTTAAGAAGTCCTGAGATGTTCTTTATCACAGTCTCCAGTTCATCTGGTTCACTACCCTCCTGTCCAGGCAGTGGGCGAGCCCTTAGTGATGGTTAGTAATCACGACGGTATGTTGATGCCACTGCGTTTGAGGCCCAGTGACATAAGAAATAAGGTACCAGCACTGGGGTACTATGGGCGGGGCCGGAGGCTCCCCCCTCCCCATGTCCCCAGTTCTGGGGTGAGGGGTTCTCCAGGGGCGGGGCCAAGGGCTCACCTGCCCCTTGTCTGAGCACTGGGAGGTCTCCGGGGGCAGGGCCGAGGGCTCACCCGCCCCATGTCCCCAGTGCCAGGAGTCTCTGGGGGCAGGGCCGAAGGTTTGCCCGCCCCACATCCCCAGTGCAGGAGGGGGTCTCTTGGGGTGGGGCCAGGGGCTGACCCACCCATGTTCTCTGTGCTGGGCCGCTGGGGAGGGAGCCATGTCTCATCTACCTATGTCCTCAGTTCTGGGGTGTTCCAGGATGGTGTTGGGCTGCTCATGGGGGCCATGGCTTACTGGCTCCTGTTCTCAGAGGTGGGCTGCTCCTGTGTATGGCCACCTCTTCTTTGTCTCTCCTCATCGCACTTGTTGCAGGGGCAGAGGCTCATGGCCCACCCCTTGAAACCATCATCTTGTAGATGCAGGTCTGGATTGACTTGGGCTTCATCATGTTCTGGAGTTGGTTTCAATGGTGGTCTATAGTCGCTGGTTTCACAAGGATCTGCTGTCTCTTTGCGTTGGTCTCCGGGAGTTGCAGTGTAGGTGTGGCCCCTCATTTTCATTGCCGAGCTGTTCCAGGGGGCCATGCTGTGTTCATCCAGATCTTCAGTGCTGTGGTATTCTGCGCCAGTGCTAGGCTACTCCAGGGGGGCCATGTTTCACCCGCTCTTTTCCTCGGTGTTGGGGTGCTCCTATGCCTGGCCACCTTATCCATGTCTCTCCACGTCACTTTCTTTGTGGGGGCTGAGGTTCACATCCCACCCTTTGCAGTTGCCGCCATTGTAGGTGTGGATTTTGTTCAACTTGGACTTCATCATGGTCCAATGTCAACTGCTTTCAATGGTGGACTATAATCGCTGGTTTCACAAGAATCAGCTGTTTCTTTGCTGGAGGATTCTGGGGGCCGCGGTGCTGGTGTGGCTCAGCCAAGATGGCACCTTTGTCTCGACTCTCCGCTTACCAGGTGAGACGCTTTGAGCTCCCTGCCGCCCTCCGCTCCTTCCACTGACTCACAGTCCTCTGCACTCTGGCTCTCATTATTTTGTTGAGTTTTGGCTGTTCTGCTTTTCTTGTCAAGAATCAGTCTTCCCGTCATCTGGGCTCTGACTCTTGGAGTGCCAGCAACACGCTGCCTCTCTCTTTCCCACCATCTCAGTTCTCCCCTGTAAGGCCTCTTTGGCTCTGGCCAGCTCCTGCTCCTTCTGTGCCAACTGGACCCTGAGCTCCGTGGCCGAGAGGGCCTCGGTAGTCTTGCCGCTCTGAGACTCCTCCAGGTCCTTGGCCAGCATCTCCTTTATCTGCTTCCTGGAGCCAGGACACCTCTTCCCACAGGAGCATGGGCTGGCCGCAATCGCCATCTGCTGGAGCCGGGGTTGTCCCAGCGCAGGGCTGATCGCCAGGCCCCGCTGCATCTATGCACAGCTCTCAGGCTGCAGGCCCGGTGGTCGCATGGGCCCCGCCCAAATATATTTTTTAAAATGGTTGAAAGACCTCTGGGCACCAGGGTGCAGGCAGGAGAGGGTGCTGGGGAGTGGTGAGCTGTCTCCGTGCCAGGCTCAGTGGAGGCCAGAGCCCGGAGCTCTGTGGCCGCCGCCACAGCTGCGCCTTCCTCCTCGTTCTCTTTGGCGGCTCCGAGCTGGGATGCAGCTACCGCCCCAGCCCCGCAGCCCTCCTCCCCGCCCAACTTTTCTTGTTAAGAAGCAGTCTTCCTGTCGGCCGAGTTCTGAGTTTCGGAGTGCCGGCATCACGCTGCCTCCCTTTATCTCACTCACTCGTGTTCTGTGGATCTGGTTCAATGTGGATTTCATCATGGTCCGATGTCGACTGCTTTTGATGGTGAACTATAATCACTGGTTTCACAAGAATCAGCTGTTTCTTTGCTGGAGGATTCCGGGAGCCGCAGTCCTGGCATGGCTCAGCCAAGATGGCGCCTTTGTCTCCGCTCTCTGCTTACCAGGTGAGATGCTTTGAATTCCCTACCGCCCTCCGCTCTTTCCACTGCCTCGCATTCCACTGCACTTTGTCTCCCATGGTTTTGTTGAGTTTTAGCTGCCCTTGTTTTCTTGTCAGGAAGCAGTCTTCCCGCCCGCTGAGCTCTAACTCAGAGCGCGGGCAAGACACCTCTTCTCACTATCCCACCATCTTCCTTCAATAATCGAAAATTTATTTCTAAGGATGGGAACAAGTAGCCCGCACTGTAAGGATGCTATTGTTCTATGACTAGAACTCAAGGTTCTGGCGAGCACTAAGATGCTTTATAAAGATCTATGAACGAACTCTCTACAAGCCAGAGGCATATCCAGGAAGCGTGGTTAGTGATGGGGTAAAGATTCCTTCTCCTACTCATCACAGGGTGCGGGGCTGGGACCCCTATAACAAAAGTCAGGTCAACAAGAGAAAAGCGCACAGACTTATTTAATATAAATTTTGCACAACCTAGGGGCCCTCAGAAGTGAAGACCCACAGAAAAAACTCTGTGTGTCTGTTGCCTGGGTTTAGAGAAGCTTGGATAGACTTGCAGGACTGTGACTGGAGACAGGGGCGCAGCTTCCTGTAGTAAATGGGCCAAGAGCAAGGCTGTTATGTTTAGACCCTCCTGGCCATCTCTGTCTCTTCATCTTCCCTGTCCTGGGATAGGCCCTCTGCAAAGAGGGTCCTGGAGCCTGTTTTAAAGGAAGGCCACAGAGTTCTTTTGTGACCTGCTTCAGGGAAGAATGGTAGGTGGGGGAAGGTCAGAAAGCTCTCCTGCCTCTGCCGCGGACCACACCGGCAGTCCTGTATTCTCCTCCAAGGATTTCCTGTTGCTTCATTTCCCAGTTTGCCTCATTTAGAGCCTGTCCACGCCTGTCCCTCTCCCTCTTTTCCTTTCCTTCCCTAAGGGGAGGCTTCTCGCCAGGTAGAATTGCAGCGCTCTTCCAAGGCCCCAGGAGCATTAGATTGTGGCTTTTTACAGTGAGAATATAGAGCGATATTCTAACAGGATGGCCAGCTGGGACCAGTTAGAAGCCTCTGGATTCTAGTGCACCTGCTGAGCCGCACACTCTGGGCTCCACCAGGGGAGGGAGATGGGAGCCAGCCTGGGGACACTGTGCTTAGAATCTTTATTATCATCCCCTCTCCCCATAACTCTTGCAAAATTTGCCCTCAAAAGACACCTGCAATAAGAAGTCAGGCATCTCTCTCCCCTCACAAGTCCCTGGGCTGGTTTGTATTCATCTGGACTCCTCTTGCAGACCTGAGCCATGCGTTGAACACTCCAGGCTTCTAACTCATTCCGCTCTGTATACTTCACCTTAGCTCCTGCTGTGGCAGGCTTAGGGCTCCTCTGGGATGTCCCTGGAATATTGTGCGGGTTTCTAACACTCGTGTGTGTGTGTGTGTGTGTGTGTGTGTGTGTGTGTACACGCGCGCGCGCATGCATTCATGCACCATCCCCTATGCATATCCCGGATATAGGGATGGGGAGTCTTCCATCAAATGATTACAAGAGCCATACTAATTAACCTGTTCTCTTCCTCTGGTTTTTAAAGTAATTTTTGTTTCAACGTCAGAAATAGAAGTGTGGATGCTGCAAGCTCCCTGCCTGGGATCTCCCAGGGAAGTTTGAAAGGCCAGCCTCACACTGAGCAAGCTTAGTGCTCCTGGAGCCAGCCTCTGCCTCCAAGGGCCCTCCATTTACCCCTCTACGGGCCCATTTCAGGGAGTTCAGCCTTTCCATTAACCCCTGCTAACCACAATGACTTCCTAATACCAGTTAATTAACAAACAGAGGCGAGCCACCAAATGAATTCCTGGGAGTGTCTTTGGTGTGGTCCCCAGTCTGCTAAAGCCAAGCCTGAGCCCCTCCTTTGTTCTTCCCAGCGCTTTTCTTGTGGGCTTGCAGCACTTTGAATCTCAAATGAGCTGCCTAATTAATCTCTCTGACTATCCCTGGGATGGGAAGGGCCTTGTCCATTATCTTCAATTTGCAGATAGTAACAACTTATGGGACTTGGCTGGGGTCACAGGAAAATTAGCATCCGAGCCAGAATAAAACTCTGAGTTCTTAAACCCCTTTCCTCTTATCCTGTTCCCTAGACAATGTGGTTTCATCCTCCTGGTATAAAATTAGTAAATGTGGCCGTACCTTATTGTGTCATAATAAATTCCTGTTTGGTACACAGGACCTAGAGGATAAGAGAGCTCTTTGAAACACACAGTCTTAAGTAGTAAGACATGTTTATTTTTGCAATGTCTTACAGAATGGCCTTTAGACCCGCTGCAGAAATCCTTCCCCGGGAAAGCAATGTCATTCCTACAAACCACAAAACAACTGGGGCTCAGGTAATCCTGGGCAGGACCAAGAGAACACTCTGTCCCTTGGTGTTTTCTTGATAATGAAGTGTGGGTGAAGGCTGTGGACTCGTTGTGCACAGCAATGACTGCGTGTGTTCTCTCTGTGTGATTTTGCTTTCTTTCATGGTGTACTTAACAGTTACAATTATGGCAAGAGGCATCTTTTCCCATTAGTTAACTTTGTTAGAAATAAATTTCCATGGTGTCGTAAGAAGACACATATTCGAAAACAGCTTGGCAAGGCAAATTTTACTTTTTGCAAAAAGGGATCCTGCCACCAGTAAAGTTAGGTAGGCAAGAACAACATGGCAGAAAACTGCTGGGTATTTTATTTTCAGCAGGGGGGGGGCTTCTGTGCTGTGCTCCTGTTGGTGGAGAAAAGCTCACAATCTTTACGCCATTGGCTGAAGGGGATGCCGGGGAAGGGATTGGTACTCACAATTTCTAGGAAATGCTATCTTTACAAAAAATAAAAGCACACAAGATGTTACACAACAGTGGGTCTACAAAATGGAACCTAAGTCAAGCTATTCCTTTGATAGAAAAGATCTAATTATATTCTCACAACTTTTTCATTGCTGGGACCCAACTACCTGACAAGCACGACTGAGAGGAAGAAAGGTTTATTAGTTCATGGTTTTAGAAGTTTCAGTCCATGGTTGCCTGGCTCCAAGGCAGGAACAACTCCTGGGCAGGCTTTAGGGCATGGCAAAGGTGGAAAAGCCACTCTCACCTCATGGTGGGAGACAGCCCAGAGAAGTGGTGGGGGACAGGGACAGACATAGTCCCTAAGGCCACACCCGCCATGACCAACCTCCTCCAAACTTGCTCCACTGCCTAACTGGCTGCATTGTCTAGGCGCTTCTCTGGGGGGACATTTTTTTTTTTTTGCAGTACTGGGGATTGAGCCCAGGGGCGTTCTACCTCTGAGCTACACCCTCAGCCCTATTTTTTATTCTTTATTTTGAAACAGGGTCTCACTAAGTTGCAGAGGGGCTCACTAAGTAGCTGAGCCTGGCCAGGAACCCGGATCCTCCGGTCTCAGCCTCCCAAGTACTGGGATTATAAGCGTGTGCCACCACGCCTGGTCTGTAGGTCTGTATTTTTTTTTAAGATATCTGACAGGAGAGATACCAATGCATGTTGTATTAATTTGATTTGACAAGCAGTCACTAAACACTATGGGAGGACAAGCAGAGCTAGGGACAGCGAATGGGACAATCTGCAGGCAAATTTCCAAGAGTGACTTTCGGGTGACCTCTCCTGTGTTCTAACTTGGAAAATGGAAAGGAAGAGGTTGATCTCTTGATTCCCTCAGGCTCAGACAGTCAGGGACACTGTGGTCACTTGATGCTGGCGACTCAGGCTGCCCAGGCTGGATTTCCTGCCCACTCTGAAAGCAGTAAACAAGTTCTTAAGTCCATTGTGGGAACTGACTAGTGAGTAATTAGGTGTGTTTGTAACTCGCTGGAATGCACTCCCAGGGCAGACCCTGTGGTAAAGGAGAGTATGGGGACAATGTGGCACATTCTTGGGATTCCAAGTTCCAGCTCCTAGCAAGCCTGGTGCAACTTGCCTTGGAGAAGTAGGGCTGAGAGCCAGCTGAATGGTGTCTGTGGCCCTGCTGGCAATTCCCAGGCAGGTGCTACATCTGAGTAGGGGCTGGGAACACTCATGTAATTCTCATCTTTGTTGGGTCCTCTCTGAGAAAGAAAGTAACTTTAATATAGAAATCAGGCGATTTTATACTTTTAGGCTTATTAGCAACCTGAAGTGTGCACATGCGCGAGCGCGCGTACACACACACACACACACACACACGCGCGCGCGCACCGCCCTTTTAATTATTTTTAATGTGCATGAGTTGATTATCAAAGAAATAAGCATCCTTATGGGGGTGCTAGGGATTGAACACAGGGGTGTTCTACCTCCAAGCTACCCCCCCGGCCCTATTTTATTTTTATTTATTTATTTTTTGGCTGTACCAGGGATTGAACCCAGGGGCATTCTACCTCTAAGCTACACCCCCAGCCCTATTTTTTGTTCTTTATTTTGAAACAGGGTCTCACCAAGTTGCAGAGGGCCTCACTAAGTAGCTGAGGCTGGCCGCGAACCCGGATCCTCCCATCTCAGCCTCCAAGTACTGGGATTACAAGTGTGTACCACCACGCCCGGCTCCTATTTTATTTTCTATTTGGAAACAGGGTCTCGCTAAGTTTCTGAGAGCCTCGCTAAGTTTCTGAGGCTGGCTTCAAACCTGCGAATCCTCCTGTCTCAGCCTCCCAAGTACTGGAATTACAGGTGTGCACCACCACGCCCGACTAGAAGTAAGCATCCTTTATAGTTAGAAATATGTAACCATTAAGAGGCATTCCAATGATCATGCATTTACCCTCTGAGACATTACAAATAGTTCTGGAAATGATCAAAGCTTAACGTTATGGGGGAAACACTCTTCCCATACATTCTTAGAGATCGTATAGCCTTGCAAGTGAATCATATACTAACATTTGGGAATCATTGCTAACATTTATTGGCTACTTAAAGCTGACAAATGGTAAGGAGAAATGTCATTTCTTTCATTAATATAAAGAGAGTGCCCCCCACAGTTCCCTTTGATGAATTGGCTGATTACTTCAAATAATGCATTTGCACAAATAGACATTAACAAATGTGGAGATGGCGTGGCACTTGTACGGAACTGCGCTGAGCAGGTGCGTGTATGACAGCTCCCAGGTAATCTTCAGGCTTCTCCTTACACAGGAAGCAGGCAGGCTTTCTTCAATGGCTCCCTTCACCAGAGGCGGCTCACCTACCTGACAGACGGTGCCCCTCACAATCCCTAGACCTGCTCCTATAGAACGAACCCATATTCCCCTGGAAACTGGAGAAGGCCATGACTAACTGGGTGGAAGCAGTTCTTTAGTGAGTTTAGTGTATCAGACTCAAGAACAAGCCCCAAGGTTGAACAGCAGGTTCTGCTTTTCTGACATTTAAGAGAAAAAGCAAAAAAAGAAAAAAAGTCGGAGATGTTCTCTAGTGAAGAGACTGCCAGAGATTGGAGGCTCTCAGAGAACATCGAGGCTAACCCAGGGCTGATCAATCTGGCAAATACATCAAGCTGAAATTAAACTTGCAGCCTCATATTACCATGTGTTGGTGCTCTGGCTGACCGAGGTCTGCCAGGCTGTCACCCAGGCGTCCAGCTGATGCCACACTGTACAGTCTCCCTGCACAGGGTCTTACCTTCCCCGCTGGAAAGCTGAATTTGTCAATATTCCTGCGGTTATTTGGATTCAGGGGAACTAATATAACAAAGTAATACTTTTTGTGTATGGGGGATGGAACCCAGGGGCATTCTACCTCTGAACTACACCCCCAGTCCTATTTTTTTTTTTAAATAGGGTCTCACTAAGTTGCAGAGGGCCTCACTAAGTTGCTGAGGCTGGCCACAAACCTGCGATCCTCCTGTCTCAGCCTCCCAAGTACTGGGATTACAGGTGTGCACCACCACGCCTTGCTCAAAGAAATACTTTGCAAAGGGAAATGGTGTGGTTTTCCACATCGGCTGCGCAGAGCACGCCCTCTCCTCTGGCGTCCCCCTGGTGACAGGAGGAATGGGTCCCCACAGAGCCTTGGGAAGCTGTCAGGTGTGCCTGGCAAGGGCTGAGCAAGACGGTGGTCCAAACCCTGACATCCAGCCCTCCCAGTTTCACAGCTGAGTGCTGCTTTAATTTGACCTAAAAACCGATAACATGGCTGTCTGTTTTTGCTAAATAATTATGGCAAAATCGTGGCTCCCTGGCTTTCCTTCATCAACCATCCAGGTTAGTGTTTCCATAGTCAGTCTTCAGCGTAGGCTCAATAAAGCAGCTGCAGTTTCGCCTGCAGCCAGTCACCTGGGCTGCACCTTGGGAGGTATCTTGATAAGGACGCTTCTGGAGCACCCTCTCAGCTGCTTGTGTGGCAACTTCCTGCCCACTTCCCTCAAAAATCCACCCCCAGGCATCAGACTTGGCCCATCTCTGCCGCTGCTGAACCTTCTGGGGAGAGAGGTAGGAGAGACACACCTCCGCCTACACCTGAGGACCACGGTCCCAGCCACACCACCCCACACCTCGTCTGCTCAGCTCTGCCTCCCTGGAGGGGAGGAGCTCTGAATCTCTTGGCTCAGAGGGTCTCACTAAGAGGGTCCCTCTTGCTTTCCTGCCTTCCCCGTGGCTTCTGGATGACAGGAGGCAGAATTAAATCTTGCTGTATTCTTACTCAGATTCAAAGGTTGTGTCTCTGCATAGAGGACTTTATTAGAGAGAAGCAAATCATATTTTTTAGTCCCCATTGGAACCGGAAATTTAGTCATTCATCAGAATGATGCAGATATATATTAACACTTCAGTCGATTATTAATAATCTCTTGGGCTGTTATCAAATATAACAAATTTTATTCATTATGCCTGCTTTTTTCTTTTTTTATGGTACTAGGGATTTAGCCCAGGGACATTCTACCTCCAAGCTACACCCCCAGCCCCTTTTTATTTTTTGTTTTTGTTTTTGTTTGGTACTAGGGATTGAACCCAGGGGCATTCTATCTCTGAGCTACACTCCCAGCCCTATTTTTTATTCTTTATTTTGAAACAGGGTTTCACTAAATTGCGGAGGGCCTCACTAAGTAACTGAGGCTGGCCGCGAACCCGGATCCTCCGGTCTCAGCCTCCCAGGTGAAACAAGGTCTCATTAGGTTGCTGAGAGTCTCACTACATTGCTGAGGCTGTCCTAGAACCTGCAATCCTCCTGTTTCAGCCTCCCAAATACTGGGATTACAGGTGTGCACCACCACACCTGACTTCTCACATCTGCTTTGAGTTGCTTGTTCTTAGAGGAAAGGCTTGAGCCAATTTCTTGGGTGATGAGGACTAAAAGCACCTTACTACCTCTCAACTGAATCCAGGGGCAGCGTGAAACAGAAGGGAAGAAAGGAAGGCAGATTGTATGAGTAGATTTCCAACCAGTTAATTAGATTGGAGGGACAAGGGAGAAGGCAATATCAAAATAATTATAGAAATGGTGAGCAAGATAAGAATCTTATAGTTAAAAAAAAAAGCTCTGGGAAGTGAGATAGGAGTCAGGTTTTTATAGCTTTTTCCTAAACCATCTCTGTTAGCAAGAAACCTGCCGTACAAAGGGGAACATCAGGAAGGCAGTGACCTGCGATGGCCATCGATGACAGTTGGGTGGAGAAATTTTAGTCCCCACAATTTTCTTTGAAAGATGACTCTGGGTTATTGGAAATCATATGGTGATAATCTCTTTGGGTTGGTTATGGGATGGTCCCTTCAAGGGGAATACTTGAATAATATTATAAAACAGTTGAATACTCTTGTGGCTTCGGGGCTGTATTCTGCTGAGAGGGCTCATAGAAATGGGGCTATCACATGCTTGCGACAGTAAAGAGGACCCAAGCTTTGTCGCTGTTGGGTCCTTCCTTCCTACTCTTAGCTGTTCAGTACTTAGCTTCTCTTGATGCACACTTAACACTTTCAGCTTGAGGAACTATCAGTAGACTCACAGTATATTCAAATGGTTCCATGTACACTTTCCTGTCCCTTTATCTGTCTGTTCAGGGTTTCCAAATAAATACCAATAATCAATATCAATTGATAGTACAATCAATAATAAAACTACATCAGATGAACGTGTGGTAGTCCACGGTGCTTCGAAGCGCTGGCTGTGGGCTATGATCCCACACTGCCTCCTGCTAGCGATGCCACGTGGAGTTTAGGGCAACATGATTAACCCTTCAGTTCCTCAGTTGCCTGCTTTATGAAGGAGATCCCTGTATTTGCTTCATGGAGTTGTTTGAGCCTTAAATGAGTGGATGTGCCTAAAACTCTGCAAACAATGCCTGCCACATGGAAATTGTTTGAGAAAGTTAGCTGTTATCAAGAGTGCTCATTCAAACATAGCTGAGTACTAAAGCCTCCTTTCATCTGTCTTCACCACATGCACAGAGAGACTTTCAGACCCCATTTCCTCCCTGCAATGGGCACGAGAAGCAGGCACCAGATTTAGGTCCTGTTTAAGCAACAGACCCAACCTATGGTTAGGAAAGGTGGAGACGCGGACTCAGGTGTGTGGGATCTTGCTTTTTACCATTGAACCAGGCCAGATTTTCTCCCCCTTATTTCTTAAATAGGTCATTGACCTCTTTGAAAAATCCATAGGCATTCAGAGGATACAACAAAATAGGGTATAAAAGTTCAAGTCTTGCTTCATGTATAATCCTCTCTTGCACCCCACCCCCAAATCTTTTGAAGAGAATCTCAGACAACATATGATTTGTTCCATTGTTATTTCAATATGCATCTCTGAAATGTTAGGACTCTTGCAATGTAACCTCAATACCATTATGACACTCAAAAATGAAAACTAATTCCTTAATATTCTTAAATATCCAGTAGGTGTTCAAATATGCCTTATTTTCCTTTTTTCTCTTAAAATTTGTCTGATTTAGGATTTTCCAGAAGTTCTGCATATTGTACTTGATTGATTTCTCTCAAGTCTCTTTTAATATACAGACCATGTCCCCCTTTTTTTTTCATTGCATTTTAATTGATGAAGGAACTGGGCTGTTTGTCCCGGACAGATTTTTAGAGCCCAAGGTGGAGCCATCCCGTCAGCTTCTCTGGTTCTCCAGCTTGCAGAGAACCATTCTATCAATGGGATAGGTTCTCTGGGCTAGGCCAAATCCCCCAGTGAGCCCCCTCTTATATATCCTGTTGGTCTGTCCTTCTGTAGAACTCTTGTGCAGCTAGTCACCATTTCTATTGTTTTTCAGAGGACAGCACTAAGACACACACACACACACACATACACACACACACACACACACCCATAAAGATGGAACACAATGTGAGCTCGTATTGACGGCTAATTTTGAATGAGGTTCAGGACTGCATGTTCTTATTCATCTCATCAAGCTTACAACTGTGTCTCCAGTTCTTCCACGCTGGAAACGCTGGTCCTCCATGACACTAGCATAATTACAAGTTATCTCCCAATAATTACTCATTACACTCGCAATGTAATAACAGAGTCTCAGAATAGCTGTGTCAATACTTTTACTAACAACATGATTATCGAAAAGAGTTTAAGGCTTATTTTTAGCTTTGCTTTAATATCTAACCCAGTAGGGAGGCCAACAACTATTCTCTCTAAAGTTACCTGGACTTTTCTCCTCTGTGTGGCCATGCTACCAACCTGATCAACAGTTGATCGATTTGTTTCTATTTCCTTTTTATTTATTTATTTATTATTATTTTTTGCGGTACCGGGGATTGAACCCAGGGACGTTCTACCTCCGCGCTACACCCCCAGCCCTATTTTTTATACTTTATTTTGAAACTGGGTCTCACAAAGTTGCGGAGGGCCTCACTAAGTAGAGAGAGAGAGAGAAGGGAGAGAGAGAGAGAGAGAGTGAGAGAGAGAGAGAGAGAGAGAGCTGAGGCTGGCCGCGAACCCAGATCCTTCGGTCTCCGCCTCCCAAAGTACTGGGATTACAAGCGTGCGCCACCACGCCCGGCTCCTTTTTATTTTTTAGAATTGCCTATCCTACTTTAATTTTTAGATTCTGTTAGGAATTTTCACGAGTTCTTTGTCAAATATACAAAACAATGTGTATTCATGGAAGAATCGCTTCTATACCTCTCTTTTGTATCTATTCCTTCCATCCCTCTTATAGGTGCGTGTGTGTGTGTGTGGGTCTGTCTAAATTGCTGAGGCTGGCTTCAAACTTGTGATCCTTCTGTTTCAACCTCCTAAGTATTACAGGAGTGAGCAACCATGCCTGGCTTATAGGTACTCTTGTTAAGTGATTAAAATCAAACACATTGTGTATAGATATCTATGTCCATATGTATGCACACCTGCTCTTCTTAGTTACTGTGCACTGAAGCAGGTAGAAGAATTCACCTTTGACCTTGACGGCCCCATAGAGGCCACTGTGAGGACATTCCATAGTTTATTCATGGAGTGCCTATAGGACAACACTCAGTCCTTTCCATCCTCTCCTATCAGTCATAAAATTGCAGGAAAAAAGGCAGAAAAAGGAAGCTAAGAAATACTGTCTAAATTAAGTCATAATGTACACATCAATTTCTCATATTTTTGTTGGTATACTTGTAGGAGAGATTCCTCTAAGTGAGATTCCTTGGTCAAAGATCAATGCATAAGTCATTGTGTTAATATTTCCACATTTCCCTTATTGAAATAATGTCATTTTTATATTTCCATCAGTGTATGAGATTTTCTGTTTTTACCCTATTGTATTTCACTTCTCCTTATTCTGCTAAGGTGGGGGAGGGATATAGCAGTACAAAATTAGGTAGAATCAGTATTACAACATGCAAGGTTGAAAAAATTCTCATTGTAATAAAGATTATAAATTCTCAATTTTCTCTTGTAAGAAGACACTATATGCAGAAAGCATTATTAGCAGTTTTAAGTCTTCCCCTAGAAAGACCTGCAAGTCACTCACTAGAAGGTTGAGGGGATCTAAGATTGACTAATGTGGTCAGTTAGTAAATCTGGTATCATCCAGTAAAGGCGGGGACCACCTGCCTTCGCTTACAAACAGTATCTCCCAGGTAAGAAGAATCCTCCATTATTCTGTGACGGGTTCAGGTTTACTCTTCCTCCTATGTGCTGTGAAGATGCCTGGAAAGACCTTTGGTTAATGTTGCATTGGGCCCGGTGGAGTTGTTAGTTCCTTTAAAGACACGCTTCTGAAGTACAGCTGTCATCTGATTGGTGTACCTACTCAAATTTCTTACAATGCAGTGTTCCTTCCTGGTTTGCATTCCTCCAAGTTTACAAAATGACAAGCGATTTCTGAAGAAAACTATATTCCAGAGTCAGGCAGGATTCTTTTCATTAGAAAACAAATGAAACTCCTTTTAAATGGGGCTCAACATAGAAATAAAATTCCCATGTCACATGACATACAAGTGTTCTCTTCACATTTTAGACCAATTTTTATGCCTATGGATAGTGGGGATTGCTTTTCCATTTCTATTTATTCATGAACTCATCCTTTTGTTAATTTATCCAAAAAGTGTTTATGAATGCCTATCATGGACCAGTGTTAAGGAAACCAGGTTAATTGGTGAGATATAAAAGTGGACAAAATAGCATAGATCCCAACCACATGGCTTTTAGGGTCTTAGTGGGGAGAAGGTCATTAAAGAAAAAATGCACAGTAATTTTATCACAATTGTGATAAGTAGTGCTTCTTGAATCTTCTAGTATACTCCATATTTACTTATTTATCATTTTGTACTCAGTATTTATTGAAAAAACATAGATTAGCAGTTACCATGAGCCCAGCACTATTCTATGCATTTATTTATTTATTTATTTATTTATTTTTTATTTTTTTTTGCGGTACTAGAGGTTGAATCCAGGGGCATTCTACCTCCGAGCTCCACCCCCAGCCCTATGTTTTATTCTTTATTTTGAAACAGGGTCTTACTAAGTTGTGGAGGGCCTCACTAAGTAGTTGAGGCTGGCCATGAACCCAGATCCTCCTGTCTCTGCCTCCCAAGTACTGGGATTACAAGCGTGCGCCACCACTCCCGGCTTATTCTATGCATTTATAAACATTAACTCTAAGAAATAATGTCTAGCAGGGCATGATGGCACAGACCTGTAATCTCAGTACTTGGGAGGCTGAGACAGGAGGATTGCAGGTTCAAGGCTAGCCTCAGAAACTTAGTGAGACCCTGTTTCAAAATAATAAAAAGGGCTGAGGGTGTAGCTCAGAGGTAGAATGTCTCTGGGTTCAATCACCAGTACCACAAACAAACAAACAAACAAACAAACAAATATTGTTTAAATTAAGTCATAAATAACCAAGTAGCAATACATAGAATTAACATGGCTTCTCAAATCACTATTCAATGATCCCACCCCCCTTAGTTGAAGTTACTTCTATACACTAAATCATTACTTTCTTGTTTACATCTAAATTGACTGTAAACTCATTTTTGCTTCCTCTGCTATTACTAAAAATGTTTTTTTCTAATATCTCTATTGGGACATCTGATTCTAGCTTTAATGTAATAACTAGACTGAACTAGGCCTCCAGCCATAAATAGATAGAAAAACATATGGTTCACAGATAGCAGGAAAATGTTAGTATGGAAAAATCCACGACAGAAAAGAAACCAGCGAGGTGATCCTGGATGAGAGCTTTGTGCAAGGATGATTCTCCTGGACCATGGCCCAGCAAGGGGCAGCCCAAGCAGAAGCTGGACCTCACCAAGATGAGGTGAGAGAGACCGGAGTTCAGGGAGGCCAAGACATTGCACAGTTGATGCACAGGAGGAATTTGGGTCAGAGCACTGGAAAGCAAAGAGCTATGTGAAGGAGCTCCATGGTCCACCGTGCATCCCTGCAGAGTCTGTCTGAATACTAGTCTGAACTAATGCAAGGTAAAGAACAACTGTTGACGAATGATACCACCAGAGAACCACAGGCTGACACAACCACTGGAGCTCACACAGGGCTGGCAGACACTTGGGCTCCAAGGTCTTTGGTGGAAGGGCCTCATGGGACACCAGGCTTTGTGGGAGACTGCAGGGGAGCCCGGCAGCACAGGGCTACGCCAGCTCCGGGGAAAAGCAACATGGAATCATACTAACAACATTCCCCAACATCTAAGAAAGAGCTGTGAAGGTCAATCTAATCCTCAAATAATTAACTGAATTCCAAAAGCACAGAGCTTTCTACAAGAAGGCAGGAGCCCAGACATTGAACACTGATATTGTCAAACATCCAATTAAAGTTATTGGAGACATAGTTCTCTATGTGAAAAATGTGACCTGTGACCAGGAGAAAACCCAGTCAATAGAGTGAGAAAACTCACTCAGTCATGGTTTGCTAATGATCAGACCTGAGGATCCCCATCCATGGTGACCTTCCTCCTGCATCCACTTGTATACCATCTGCCCATGCCTCCTCTTCCCTCTGTCCCATGTCGAGCACTGGACGTCCCTAATCACCCATCCTGCCCTCTCTCCATCTTCTTACGCCTTCGCTGACTCTCAGGCCTGCCTTTTACTCAAGTGTTGATGTTCGCTACGGTGTGAATGTGTCCCGAAAACTCATCTGTTGGAGACTTCATCACCAGTGTTGGGGACTGGAGCCCAGGGACAGGTGACAGGTGACATTGTTGCTGGGGTGGGTTACGGAGAGTGTAGATGTGTGATCAAGGTGAGTCGGGCCCTCTCTTGCCCTTCCCCCCTCTTCTGCTGTGGGGTGGCGCTGTGTTAAGGCCGTGGGCACATCCTGCCCCATGCTCTTGCCCTTCCCAGCCTGGGAACCATGAGCAGAGGACATCTCTGTTCTTTACATACCAGTCTCATTAATTCCATCAAAGCAGCAGAAAATGGACGAGGTCAGTTTTCCTCGTGGCTCCGTCTTTGCCTCTTTCTGACTGACACTACAAGTTCTCCAGACAGTCTCCTTTATTACTCTATCTTTAACTCAAATTTTCTTGCAGAATCTTCTAAATCTATAATAATAAAAATGTTCTAGTAACTATTATAGGTATTATAATGTCTATATACATTAGAGTGTATCAAATATTGATATATACTTTATTTCCTTTGATTCTCATGCAACCCCTTGGAAAACTCAAGAATGATCAGTTACAATTTTTTTTAACAAAGAAGAAAATGAAAGTTTAGCAAGATGGAAGTACCTGTCCTCAGGGTTTGGTGCAACTCCTCAGTGGTGGCAGAGGCAAAGCTAGAAGGGATGGAGGGAGGCCAGGGCAAGCAGTGCTGGCTCATGGTGGGTGGGGCTGGACACCTGGAGCTGGCATCACAACCACACAGGGGTGGTGCCATTGCTGCCTGCATGGTGCTGTGGTCCTGGGGCACCTCACTGCCCAGGCGTTGGAGCTTTGGATCTTTGAGATCCAAAGATGTCAAAGTGGAGGCCATCACTCAATGTCCCTGCAGGTTGCCACCCACTGCGATGAGCTGGGTTCTCTTGTCAAAGCTGCTGTAGGCGCTGGTGGCATCTCTCATACCCACAGACCTCTGGTTGGAGAATAGGGACAGCAGAAAACTGCTTAGAGGGTGGTTTTAACTGACCCTCTTCCTCCCCATCATTGTACTGGGACAGAAGAAAAACATAGGGATATGTGGACATTTTAATATGCTTAAATGGAAAGGCATAGAGAGTTACTGGAGATGTGATAAAAGAAACATCTGTATGTTCTGAGACTCAGAGTGTGATAAAGTATCTTTTCACATGGTGACAGTTGTGTGTTTCTCCCATGTGTTTTATACAAAAATGGAATTGATAAACCATTTTTTACAACTTTGTCTCAAAACTGTTCTGTTCAGGATGTGTGGCTCAGACTTTGATACTTTTAAAATGACAAATGAATTATTCAGAATAATCTTAAGACAGAAATTGACAATATAGCCCCTTACCATGATTGGTACCATGATACCTCGAACCTTAGATGCTACCAATTTGTAGTAGTGCACCATTTTTTATTACATGCCACCAAGAAAGGAAAACTCTGAGCTAAGATCGTCCATTATGAGACACTTAACAATTTCAGAGATGTTAGAATATGGACAAATGTGCATTTGAGACTGAAATGGGGTAGGGGATGGCCTGGAAGCCATAACTGAGCACTTACCAGATACCAGGCCCTGTACTCAGCGCTTTACTGACCAAGAAATCTTATTACCCCACTTTATAGATGTGGAGCCTGAGGCTCTCATCAATTAAATGAGCTGCGAAAACACTGAGGCTTAGCAGACAGAAGACAGCAGAGCCAGGCAACAGTCGTAGATCTTACCGGCTCCAGAGCCAACACCCTACCCAAATTGGTGTTGAATTTATCCATCATGTATGCTTCAGCCTTCACACTTCTGGTGATCCTTTATGAATACGTCACTGTATCCATAAAGTAGCATGCAGTAATTCATACAATCTTTTAACTTCTTTTGAGTCAGTTTCTAAGTAACTGTTATAAGATTTAAGTTAATGTGCTAGTTAATCGTCCATCAGAAAAGTTGTCTTTTTCTGTTTAGAAGTCTTCATTCAAGAAGGAAATTTGTTGAGGTTTTATGGGGAAAAAAGTCCTTGCTCAAGGTCACTTTTCTGGGAAGTGGCTTGGCAGGTTTAGAATTTAGGATTTCTGACTTTTGGGTACCATGGTCTTTCCAAATCTGTAGCTTCCTACGATGCCCCCCTTGCGACCCACAAGAGCTGACAAATTGTGAATGATCACGTACTCAGTAGTCATGACCTCTGCTGCTAAGGAATTGGCTGAGGATTTCATTTAATTTTGAAAGGGAACGCGCTCCTTTTTGGGCAGTGATGTGTCCACAGAGTTTCTCTGAATGATGTCTTTAAAAGGACCGAGGCAGAACCCATCAGGTGATCCGTGCATCACACGGGCATTCCAGAGAGTCGAATTGCACAATGAGCTTTTGACTTTCTCCCTCTGAGCAATTTCAGCTATGCGTACCCACAGGTCCTACCGTGGAGTCATGTGCCAACGTGGATATTCAGTTTCACTACAAACCAGGACTTCTGTCTGTGGGCAGACGGGCAGGAAAGTCCAGGGTAACTCCAATGCCAGGCCTTGCGCTGCTTATATTTCAAGTCCATTGGCATTCCCTTTATTTACAGGGATGCCAGAGCCTTATATAATAGATATTGTCACTGGTGATGATAACTCCCCTTATATAGTTCATGAACTATCCCCAGTTAGGAATGTTACAAGCGTTTCCCCCTTCATCCAGGAATCTGTAATATGCTTTTTGATGTCATCCCATAGTTTTTGTTTTGGTATCTGAACTGGAAAGTCAAATAGTTGGACACGATTTTGAGTTTTCTCAGTTTGCCCCAGCATGTTCAAATAGGGGTCATACTCAGTGGTCCTTAGGAAACTACTTTCCCCTCACCCCACCCACCAAACACACAATTAACAACAAAAACTGAAATATAAACACATAAGTAAACAAACAAGCAAAAAACACCTTGAAAAAGCTGAATTTTCAAGGAAGCTCTTTCCTCGCTATATCTATTTTGTCATTCCCAATTTAAAAGTATCAAGGCAAAGCCGGGGTGGTGGCACACACCTGTAATCCCAGTACTCGGGAAGATGGGACAAGAAGATTGCAGGTTAGAGGCCAGAATGCCAACTTAGAGAGATTCTGTTTCAATATTAAAAAGAGCTGTGGTGGCACTCTGGGGTAGAACACCCCTGGGTACAAGACCCAGTAACCCCCCCACACACACACACAGGCACACATGCACACATGCACACAGCATCCAGGCAAAACTTATTTTTTGTGGTACTAGGGATTGAACCCAGGGGCATTCTATCTCTGAGCTACACCCCCAGCCCTTTGTATTATTTATTTATTTAGTTAGTTAGTTAGTCTTGAAAGAAGTTCTTGCTAGGTTGCTGAGAATCTCATGAAGTTACTGGGGCTGATCTCAAACCTGTGATCCTCCTGTCTCAGCCTTCCAAGTACTGGACTTACAGGCATGCACTACCACACCCTGCTCAAAACTTACTTTAAAGTAGCATAGTAGCAACATTTTGAATTGCAGCCTCTGTGATAGTTGTGAATCTAACGTGCATCTTTTATCCTCTTCGGAGGAGCACACATGACTGCTCGCTGGCCTAAATCCCGCAGAAGAACAAAAATAAACCTGTTTTGCTTTCAAAGGAGAAACATAGGTTTTAGCATTTTAAAGTGCTATCAAATGTATATATTATTGCCCTTTGCGTATAGTGTTTATTTCAGTAGGAATGAAGGAGTATTTTATAACTTTGTTTTTTTTTTTCTGACTGTGAAAATAGATGCTGTCACTAGATGTGAAAGAAAGGACTGAATGAGGAGGCGAGAGAAAGTAGGTTTCCGGTGTTGTTTCTGCATTCCTCTTGCCTGGGTGCCCCCGCCGCGCACATGTCTCACCCTGTGCATGATGATCCGCCTTAGGTTTGTCTCCCACCTCACCCACCAGGGTGCTCGGTGCTGTCCGATTGTGAGGGCGCCTGTTTTCCTAGTGTACCACCTCATTCCACTCGGCGACAGGCTGTTTCCTCTTGAGATAGCCTCCACAATTGACATTCTGCATGTCTCTTGCTCCCTCAGAGCAATCAGGTTTAAAACAGAGTCTTAGATCTAGTTGCGGCAATTATCTTGCCATGAAAGCAGGATAGGATTTCTTGGACTTGTGTTTTTTGAGAATATACAGTGTTGATTTCACTAGAAAAAATATTTATGTCAGTGGTTTAATGAATAGGTTATGGCAGGTTTGTTTGCAAGGGTGCCCAGCATTCAAAGTTGAAATGGGTAATGAATCTGGAACTGTGTCTCAAAATCTTAAATTGCAATTCTCCAAGAGCTTTGGTAACACAAGACCTACTCAGAGGCCTGTTCATTCGACCTCACCATGGGATGGACCTTTGTTGTCTGGTGGGATCCAACTTAAGCTGACGACCTGACACCCAGCACGGTGACACCGCAGGGGCGCTCTTGTCCCCTTCCTATAAATGAAGAGACTGAAGTTCACATAGCAGTCACTTACCCAAGGTTACACAGGCGGAAAGCAGTGGAGACAGGATTGGAACTAACCCTTCAAACCCCCTCTCTTTCTATGTTAGCAACCTGCCTCTCTTTAGGTTATGACCCTTGTAGGAAAAGATGGTTTCTCATGTCAATTAGGTAAAAGAATATTTATTCTAAGTCCTGTGAATCTTTAAACTAGGTTTTTATTTTTTCATTGGGCATAAACAGGTCATGTTGACAAGATGCTCCCTGCAAAGGGAGACAAACAGGCTCAGATCTGGAGTCAGAAAGTCAGGTGGAGCTGCCTGCGTCCCAGGCGGCTGCGTTCTGTCCCTGTGTGAGCTTCTTAGACTTGCCCTGACATAGGTTGTTCATTACATGATAAAGGAATGGAGTAAGATGATCTCCGCTGCTAAATTTCTATGACTGTACATTATATCATCTGGATAAATACTTATTCTCTTTCCATCTACTGGACAATTATCTACTGGACAATCTACAAATGGAATAGAAACAGGTTTGGTTAAATTATGTAGTATGATCTATGGAGAGGATCCCTGGTGGACAAGAATTGACTTAAGAGTGGTCTCAGAGTTCACTCTACACGCCTCAGAGAATCGTTTGGTGAGACAAAGAGAGTCTGCGTCTTAGGAGTGTTGCCTTTCAGTCTCCATCCCAGTGGACTCTCCCTGCACTTCATTCTGGTTTTCAAAAGAACTTTAATATAGAAAGCTAGGTTTGGGCTGTTGCTATACTTTGGGTGTTGAGTGTCCCTCAAAGGTCCATGTGTCAAAAGCTTCTTTCATAGGGTGGTACCATTAGAAAGTAGTGGAAATGTAGCCGGGCGTGGTGGCGCACACTTGTAATCCCAGTACTTTGGGAGGCGGAGACCGGAGGATCTGGGTTCGCGGCCAGCCTCAGCTCTCTCTCTCTCTCTCTCTCTCTCTCTCTCTCTCTCCCTGTCTCTCTCTCTCTCTCTCTCTCTCTCTCTC